>KK115058.1:192340-227171 GCA_000611955.2 Stegodyphus mimosarum | reverse complement strand
TTTTTTCTTAAAACACAGAATATAAACATAAAAGTTTGAAGTTTTTTTTTTTTATTTAAATTTACAAACTTTCACTTGAATTCATACCTGTATTTATATTTAAAAATAAATCCTTCATAATTTTTTCTTTCTAGTTTATTCATTCTTTAGTCCACAATATTTCATTTTTAATTCCGGATACCGAGCTTAACCGGAAGTAACTAACATTCCCAAATAGGAACATCATAAAAACCATATATAAAAAATTTCTTCTCCTTATTTTAATGACTGATGTCTTAAACTAAAGCATCAGAAAGTAAAATAGGGAAAAAAACTATTAAAAATAAAAATCTGAAAAAAAAATTTAAAAATGGTTAATATATTTTGCATTAATACTTAATTATATAATCTTTTATTTTAAAAAGAAATAAGTAAATAACATTACCTGTGCTGCATATTCAAACATTTCTACTCTCTTTGAAAGCATAGTTTTACATTCCTCTGATAAAGAACCAGTACGTGAATCACCTTCCAGAATTGTTAATAAGCAAGACAACTCTGTAAAAGTCAAGCATATATTTAAAAAAAAAAGCAATAAATTAGTATGATGTGAGACTAACAATTTTATTCAGTCTATTATTAAAAGTTTTTCCATTTCTGTGATTTTTTATACACTTTTACTAATAATTATTGATTACAAACACACCGTGCTAATATGTTCAAAAAATTTATTTCTATTCTATGCGTTGTGTTACGGCATTTAATAATTTGTACTGAAATTCTAATTATAGGCATTGAGCTTTATTTGTGTACTGTCTTATATCATAAAGGAAGCTGGCCTAGCCCAGAAGAATAACAGATCTTTAGGAAATCACTTCTTGAATTGTTAAACTTAATTCCATTTCATTTAAATTCAAATGAGGTTGACAGAAGATGCCTAAGTTTTAAAAAAGAATTAACTAAAATGATAATAAGTTGCGTAAAATAAATCTTGCAAAGCATTCAGGATTTTCAAAATGGAATAAGGAAGAGTTCAAAAGGTAAAATCAACTATCAATCTAAAAATGGACCATCAAAGAAAAGATAAACAATGGAATGCCCCCCGAAAAAAAATGATGTTACTAAAGGTTGTAGATTTTATAAAACAAATATATTCTCAATGCAATGATTTAAAAGTATCCATTAAAAAAGCTAGAAGAAGAAACTCAGTCTCGAAGTATAACAGCCATGATAAGCCACTACAATATGAAGACAAAAGACTGTTGAATTACAAAATAAGTCACAAACTAAAAAAAATCAATGACCAGAGTCTCATCTCCAAAGTTTTGTCAACATGGATTGCAAAAAATAAGACATTTTTCCAAAAGGAAAACTGAAAAACCATATAAATTTTACTATTTTAATTAAACTTAGTGATAAGTAATACATAACATTTCACATATTTTTTTGAATAGTTCATTTTTAAGATATACAGAGTCATTTCCAGTTTCAATCAAGACAGAGTTCATTGCACAGTTGAAAAATCAATTCCATCTTCTTGCACACATTTACATTCTTTCAAAATTCTACTTTTTTTTTAAGTGGTATGTATTGCAATTCACTCCTCCTCTTAATAAATTCCATGGTCACCTGTTTTTAGCCTAAAAGGGTTTAGTCTAAAAACACGATTTTGCATTCATTCATTGTAAATGTGTTGATTCATTTTTCATTCGAGTCTGTTGCCACTCATAAAATGTAAAAAGTAAATGCCTTTCAAATTTAATTTGTCTGTTATTGATTAACAAACTAAGCTATTTAAAAGCAGCAGATGCATGTTTAAGATTATTAGGTTTTTACTTTTTAATTAGATTGAAAGAAAATGTAGAATATTTCCATGTTTTGAAGTCACGATAAATTTAAAATCGTGTAAAATAATATTATGGAAAAATTTGAAACAAAGATTCTGATAATGTAGGATAAAAATATATACACACATTTAAATTTACAATTTTTTGGATCTTCCACTTGTTAAACAAAAACAAAGTGTCAACTAACTGAACTCATGGTACTAATTTAATTTATTTCGTAGAAAGAAGAAAACACTTTAATTTTCTATGAATAAATAGTACAGCCTAATTTACATTTGACATTTCTGAAAACAAAATACAACAGCATAATACATACGTCTTCCATGACCAGGTGGTATATCACTGCAGAAATGTTTTATATCTGTGACACACAGTCTGTATAAAAGAGGATCTGATTGTATATCAGCTTTGCCTTCAAATATTAGTCTAGCTACTTCCTGAAAAGAGATGAAACTTCTATGAGTAAAACTGACAGTGAATGAAAACTACACAGTATCAACTTTTAAAATACTTACTCTTCGACAATCTGTACTCTCCAGTTCTTTCTTTTGAAATTTTATTTTCAAACATTCTTCTATATTAGGCTCCTCAGAACACTTTTGTTGTATCTGTAATATTTTCATTTATCAAGAAAATCAGTGATTTTTTTTTTCCTTAAAATTAACACACAAGCATGAAGCATCATTCTAAAAACATATTATGTTATCCTCTTTTGTATTGCTAATGTTAATGATAACCATCAAAAAGTAAGTTTTTTTTTTAAATCAAAGATACTGAAATCAATCAAAATTACAACCAAAGAGAACTAAAAGCCATTAAATTTAGAAAATAAATACAGACGAACACTGTTTGCTTTAACTATATAGAACAGAAGAGTTTCAGATAACATATTTTTTCATATAGCATATGTTTATGACTTGTTTTTATAAAAAAACAAAAATAACTCATTTTTTACATGCATCATTTTCAACATAAGAATTAGACGTATTAAATTCCTGTTACTGCTTTAATATTTGTCCTCCCACATTCCATGATAATGTGTACTTACCAATTTAGTACACACCAAAATCAACACCTTAATTTTTCTCCTGGAATCCGGTACAATTAAAACTGAAAGCTGATTATGAACCAAACAACTTACATTTTAAATTGAATTGCTTAAAATTCTACAAATTATAATTCATTTTAATTTGATCTCAAATAAAAACAGAATTATAGCTGAATAGCTAATAATGCTATTCTTCATTACATTAATTACAAGCACTTTTAACTAGAAACGCACCCTCTTAATTAAAATATATAAACTTAATTTATAAACATAATTAGTTTATTCAGCTCACTTAACATTCCTAATTTGATACAGTGTATAAAAAATTGATGAACTGGCACAAGCTTTCACACTTTACTTCTAAAAAATTACAATTGCATCTAATTTATTATTTTAAATGAGTCTGAATTAAAATTATTGCAGAATTACTTAATACATATTATGGTAGTTAATCATTACTTTGAAATTAATATAAAATACCAAACATACTACGTATTGCAGATTTCCTGCACCTGAAATTCCTGGAACTTCAGCCTCCTATTTGACATTTTTATATTAACTCTTTGAAGACCATAATGGCCTTTCATTCAGATGACTACAACTGCCCCAAATGGCTGAAATTCCAAAGTCGTGTTCTTCCCTCCTCTAAGGTATGCAGTAGATTATTGAAGACGGCTTGCCCTAAAAGGATTTATTTGTAGTTTCTTATCTTTATTTGTTAGAAATAGAAAGGATATCGTGTAAAATCTTCACTCTTCTTTGTGCATTAATGGATGGGAAGGGGAGGAAATTGCTGTGACTCTCAAAAACCATTTTGGGCGGTTCGGTATTTTAACATACAAGTTGGTGAAGGCTTTGGTTTTCAAAGAGTTAATCCTGTAGCCTTTATTATTGCCAATTACATATACCATAAAAAAAAAGAATATATAAAATTTAGACAGGAAGGGTTCTTCCTTTTTGATCTCTCATATCTTAATTTAAATATTAAATTACAAATATTTTGATATAATTAAAAGAACAAAAATGTTAGGTTTATCTTCTGCAAAATCAGATAATGTCAGTGCCTTGAAATTATTCTTGATTACCAAAATAACTCAACTTTCTACTATGTAATTTCCATTTAATGTGAAATAAAACCTACCAATTGGAAATAAAGTGAGGGAAGGGAATTGATAAACTCAATTTAACCTCTACAGCAGATGTTACCAAGGTTATGAAAGGAGCTTTATTGATTATTACGTGTAAATTTAGAACGAAAAGTAAACTGGTATAGAAATGCATTATATTTTTCAATACTGCCAATATAAAGAGTTTCATGGCTAAATGCCAGCTTTTTTTTATATACAGATTAATATAGATACAGTTTATTCAATGCAAACATTTTACTGATTTTTTATGCTATATGGCCATCAAGCTAAGAAATTTCTATAAATAATAAATACATCAATAAATATAAATAATATAAGCTATATATTACAGTGAGCACATTTTTATGCCTCAAAGATACAGGTAACAACATAACTGTGTTGTTATTGTCTTCAAATTTATTAGCTGCATTCCTGAAAAATTCATTTTTTAACAGATGTAAGACTAATCCATTACAGTATTAACATGATAATGAGCCATTCAATGACTATTCAAATAATCACTCCAATATTTTACTATATGCATACAAAAAACTACATGTAACTTGATGTTGCCATCTAATTTTCATAATCTGAAACAACTAAAAATTATTTAAGGATGTGCATCAGATATTGGAAGTTTGGTTTGGCTTTTTTTCTGGCAATACCTGTCTTTAAAATCTATCCTGTTTCTTCAAAAAAATGAGATGTTCTTCGCAAAGAAAGATTGTATTCTCTGATCATCTACTCAAATGAAAATGTTATTGAAAAGGCAAAATGCCGTCTTTACTTAATACTAGGGAAGGAAAAGGTGTTCGAAATACAAACATAGTTTGTCAGATCATTCATCCCTTTAATTGCTATCGGAAGATTCATTCACTATGGCATAAAAAGTTGAACCTAACGAGCTTTGACCTTGTTTCAAATGAATCATAATATAATGGTTGACAGGAATAGTTACACAAAAGAGGCATATGCCGTTTCCTTTGCTCTAACACTGAAATCGATCAACATAAAAAAGAAAACTCATTTACAAAAAGAGGAAAGTAACATAAGACATTTTTTTATTCCACACTAAATTTTTGAAGGATTTTGTCATGAAACTACAGAACATTCCTAGTTGCTACTCTTGATCAGTTCATTTTGTTTAGCATAAAACCAAAGGCATGCACAAAGAAATAAGCCAAAATGCCCTAATAAGGCATCAAAAATGCACGCAAAGCTTTAATGGAAATGTATCATTACATCAATAGCAATATCATAATCATACATATGAAACAAGGCCCAAAACCTTACTTTTTCTTACTGATGTCAAAGTTACGAACAATTAACTGTCAAGGTAACCTGAACAGAGAGAGAAAGTAATTCTCACATGATAAAATTTTATTTCAACAAGTGAAATTACATGAATTAAGAAAATAAAAGTTAAGAAAATATTACATTAAAGTAAGTAATAGATATGAAAATTAACACATTATGAGCATTCCTGAAAAACAATGCCATTTAAAAGGAGTTAAAAAGCTGAAAGATACTTTTTTATAAATGTATAAGATAGTAAAGAAATACAAGTTTAAAAAAAATCTGCTGTGTACACCACGACTTCCTTGAATGGAATATTAAATTATACGCATTTTTTCCAGCATTTCACATAAACTTATTGAACTGAATTAAATCTACTTCATCGATAGCGCATAAACCACAATAGAATAAACGCATTCTTTAAAATTCACTGTATTTGTTTATCACAGAGACACTCTGGCGCTAGCTTCATTTAACAGCATTACATCTCATTCATTTTACAACTCATCAGAATGCACAAAAATTATATCATCTGAAGAATTATTTAATCGTTGCCACATTTTCTATTCAAATCTAAAATGACGTATAAAAGAAATTAAAGAAACAAAAAAGAAACATTTTTTAACAGACGATTCAGTGCTGCTTACCTGATGCGCATGCGCTACTCGTAAACATTCTCCTCTGTCCGAAATAAACTACAATAGCATTTTCTGTTAATATGAAACACTATTTCTTCAAATTTCATTAGAGACATATTTCTCATTCAATTAATTCAGTTCTCACTTCGCGGCAATGTAAAAATAATAAAAATTTAAAATGTCTTCAATAAAAATTTAAAAATATAGAAAAACATAAAACACCAAATACAGTTAATTTTTTTTTTTTAATTCAGAATTAAAATTAGTTTCTATGCAAAAACAAGTAATTCGGCCAGCGGGTATTCGGGTATAGACTTTTTGGTGCACAAAACTGAAAGTTTACTTTTGGTCTCACTCGGCATAAAGGCACTGAAGGCATAGATACTGATTTAATCTGTTGTGGATGCTATGTTGAGTCAATATATGGGATAATTTAATAACTTAAATTATACTTCCAGAATGGATTAAGAATCTTTTAATTCACAATAATAAAAGAAGACCTTACTTTGTTGTTGCAAAGCTTAGTTTCTCTAGACTGGCAACAAATCCACTATTCTGGTAAGTTTCAAATGTAAACAAATACGTGTGCTATGGTAAAAATGATTAGGCTTAGCCACACTTAAAGAACTTTTAAATTGTTGATAATTCTACAACATTGTAAGCAGATTTACAAAAGGCAAAAAAACCTTAACCAGAAGATAAGAACAACATAATTCAATCATTTTTAATGCAAAAAATGAGCAATTTACCAACATATAATAAAAAAATCGAGCTTGCTGACCGAGTAATAGAGTGGGTGTGTGTGTATATATATATATTTACATACTTCTGGTGCGGCCGATTGCAACTAAAAAGGGAGGTGCACATCTACATGTTATAGCAGACCTATATACAAAATTTCAATGCTCTGCGGCTACTCGTTTTTGAGTTATGCTAGATACATACAGACAGACAGACACCATGAAGAAATCTCTTCTGAATCTATTCTAAATCAGTTTTATAATTCATTTAGGGAAACAGAGTCCTTTTATTGTGTCCTTACGTACAGATGTCATGCAAAAACATCATTAAACTGCATTCGATAGTGGTCAAAATGGATATTTTTGATGAAATATGGTAACCAAAATTTTTTGCGATTACAATACTTTAACTTCATACAAGGAAATAAAATTTATAACTATTATTTTATTAACTTATTTATTTTAAGAATCTTTAAAAATATTCAAACACAGAATGATTTCTTTCAAACCATGCAGAAAAGGTAAAAAACTGTACCTCTGCAGAGCATGCATGAGCAAGCTGAGGATCTAAATTATAGTCTTGCGCAGCGTCTCGCATCAGATGCACTATTTCATTTTCACACAATCTGGACAGCTTCTTGTTTTTACGGTATTGTTGCTTCAAGCAACCAATTACCTAATAGAATGGGGGAAAATTATTTTCTTGTTCTTACGAAAGATATGTTATCATGCTTTAAATTTAAATTTTAAATTTTAACAAAACTTTGTGAGAAAAATTTTAGTTATATTCATTTTAACATATACTATTACACCAAGTTTTAAATATTTATAACAACAGTACTCACAAGTAATTACAAATAATGCAAATTTGACACAAATAATTCATACAATCAAAGAGGGATTGGATAAAAATGTATTCTAAATATGACAAATAGCACAGAAGCCTTTTAACCAGGTCTGTTTTGGACAAAAGGTTGATACCTGAATTTGTTAAAGCAGAGCATACTAAAGATTCTGCAGGAAACATTCGAGATATCTTACTTCTCCCAATCCAATGTGCTTCCCTCATGTTGTTTTTATCACTGATTTTACACTCTCTACTAGACAAAAATTTCTGCAAAACAGTCTGAACCAAATTTGCTTCTCCAAACTTTCACCATTGTCCTTAACATCCATCAGGAGAATCAATGAATTTTAATTATCTGATAAGGTACACGACTCTGCTTAATATTTGTTGGGCTACAAAAAGGCACATGGATAAAAAAAATTAATGCCTTGATAAATGGGGGATTCTTAAAAGATATACTTTTTTCTGTTGATGTTAAACAGTTTCTCCAAACAAACGAATCTCCTGAACTCAAAGTATCAGCAACTTATAAACACAGAAATAAACAAAAACACAATAATTATTATTACAAGTTTTTAAAACCCTGTAAATAGTGTGTTTGTGTCCTAAATATAATTGCATATCATATTAAGTAATTACTGTTTATTCAAGAGTGAATAAACACTAATCTAACTGTTTAACAACTGAATAAAAACCTTTTATCAGAATTTTTTTTATATACATTTTCAGAATCTTTTCCCCATTTTGTTGTTAGCAATTTTGCACCTTAAAAACTTTCCCCTCCCTTTTATACACAAGGCAAAGTCCAAAAATGAGTTTTCCCTGGTGATTGTGAGCAGAGGTGTGTATGAAAAACAAAAAAAAAATAATGAGACAGAGATAAAAATCAAACTATTTTTTCATATAATTACCAAGTACGTTGAGATATTTTGTCATAGTGCTTTATAAGCTTCAAAATGACACTCCAAGAAAAAATCAGGGCTTTGCATATGAAAGAAAAGTTGAATGGCTTGCGTAATTTAAGCATTGCTTTCAAAGCACCTTCCGCTGAGATTCTTATCAGAGCTGGAAACAGATGGAAGTCACTAGATGCGAGATCAGGACTGTATGGTGGATGGTCAAGACACTCAACCAAGAGTTTCAATATGGTTTTCTGTTGCCATCACCGAGTATGGTCTGACATAGTCATCCAACAACAGAATGCCTCATCTGAGGTCAGACCACTTTTTTTTAATAACCTCCTCTAATTTCGACAGGGTGTGACAGTAACACATTGATAGTTCCAACTTAAAAAAAGTCCAGCAAAAGAACTCCTTGGGCATCCCAGAAAGCTGCAATAAGCACTTTACCTGCAGAGGGAGTTTTGAACTTCTCTCAGACAGGCGATGACAGATGTTTCCACCCCACAGATACAGCCTTCGATTCGTGCGCAAAATGGTGGACCCACGTCTCATCCCCCATCACACCCTGAAACAGAAATTCATTCTAATCATAATGGTAACACAAAAGATGTCCCAGGATGACTGCCATGCGTTGTTCTATGTGATTTGGGGTCGGTTGTCGAGGCACCCATCATGATGACACTTTAAGGTATCGAAGAATATCATGTATGATCTTGTGAGCTCATGCATGTCCAATTCCAAGTTTTCCCGCTACTTCATCGATGGTTATATGCTGGTTTGCTTCAATCACATCATTCACCATCCTGACATTTTCGTCTGTAGTGGTGTCTGTCTCATATGTCCAGGTCCCAGTCTGTCCAGCACTTGCATACGCCCTTCACTGAATTCGTGGCACTGTCTCCACATCATTTGTTTCAACATCGCATATGGCCCATAGACTTCCATCAGCCGTTACAAATCCATGTGCCCATTCATAGTGGACAACCACTTTCACTTCCACTTTTGACAATGAATTCAAAATGCACTTTCTCTCCATACCTACCAGGGCCAGACTGAGATGAGAGGCTCATCTTCACTTTGTACAGGCACTGTGATAGCACCATCTGCTTCATCGTTGTTGAACAACACCCAATTGTCTTCCACATTCTATCGCTGTCTAGTTTCCCTCACTGCTGTTTGATTTCCTTGCAAAAACTAGAAGGGAAACTTATTTTCGGACTCACCCTTGCATATACATATGATAATGTATGACACAATATTACAGGCTACCTATGACAAGACTGTAATTTGCATTTCACAAGAACCCACATACCTTTCCTTCAAACTCCTCAGCATCTTTATTCTCTGCAATCACTATGGAGCAAAATTTAGGGATATCTCTAATACAAGCATGTTTCAGTCGTGGATTCAGCCTGTAATCTGAATTCTGCTCCACCATTCTTTTTATGATAATTTTTCTGCAATTACGTTCCATGCCATTGTCATCCCGTTTCTCTTTAAGGCAATCCAAAATCTATAAAATGCAAGCATTTTAATATTTTTGTAAAATTAATACTCATTTTTATAATAAACAGAAATATTAGTTTTCTTAATATATGTTTCTAAAATATTTAACAAAGAGGACTTCAAAAAGAAATATAAAATTATCATGAACATCTAATTTTACCTATTATTAAAAGTAATTTTTTGATAGGCACACTTCAGAATTTATTAAAATATACAAATTTTCAGAATACCTGAGACATATCTGTATCAGCACAATACTTCTTAATCATTGGTTTACAGGTTGATATTAAAGCATAGTCAATAGAATTATCTATCATTTCTTCTTTTTCTCGGTTAAATATTGTTTTGTGACAGTCTGATGACAATTCCTTTTGATGAGTTTTCAAACATTCCAGCATCTGCATAAATAGTTACATTATGCATTAAAATTTTCAGTACACTACAACGTTAATTAGATTTTTTTAATAATGCATTAGTTTTGAAAACTCTTAATTTAATCATCAATTGCAACACACAGAAAAACTATGAAAAATATCAAAACAATGCCCAATCTTACAGGAAAGCTAAAAAATTACAAACCTGTGCCTCTTCAGGTCTGACATTGCTGCAGAATTTTTTTTGGTCTTCAGCACAATCTAAATTTAATTTTGGATCAAGTTTTATATTTTCATCCTGAAATGTAGAGCCATAATAAAGAAATATTTTATATACTTCATGCACCCATCATCAATTAAATTTTCAATACACAGCTGAATTCAGAAAAAATTAATACAAACAAACCAAAATAAAAAATTACAAACATGAGATAAAATTGCTTACTAAATGATAACTAGCTTTTTAAATTCTATAGTACTAATATAATACTGCACAGTCTATCTCTCACAATATTCAGGAAGGGCTGTATTTTTAATTATTAGTTTCTTTTATATGATATTTTACATTTCAGTTTGTAATTTATTCTACAAATTATAAGGATGATTTCTAAGCCATTAAGGAAAACGACAGAACAATAGATTTACAAAAAAAAAAGACAAGCAATAAATACAAAGACACATAAACTTATGATAAAAATAGTTGAACTTCTTGAAAATTTAGTAAAATTTAAAATTAGCCCGAACCAAAAAAATTCTTGCTTTGGGGTATTTTTATACGGATTTTGAGCAACATTTGACACAGGTCCCTCTTCTTAGGGAGGAGGGGATATTTTTTTTTTCTCTTTCTCCTGAAGGAAAGGGGCCTGCGTTTGATGGGTCTCAAAACTGATAGAATACCATTCAAAATCTCTGCCATACTAAACCTGCATTTCTGCTTAAATTTACTTTGGTAAGTTTTTCTTCCAGTTTGGTTAGTATAATATTTACTAGAAAATCAGAACCCGTGGAATACAAAAATCCCTCCCTTACATTTTAGAATAAATTTTCAAAAATAAAAATATAGGTCAATAATTACTTTCTCTTCACTGATTCTGGGAGAGAACCATATTTCTCTTCTTCCTTGAAATAACAACACTAAGGATATTGTTAGCAATATACTGTTACTTATTTGGTTGCTTGGAAAAAAGTTTTTTTTTTTTTTTTGGCTACCAACGAATTATCTGCTAACTTCATTCTAAATCATGTTGTCATTATATGTTTTGAAAGCTTATATTTTAACACTCATTTGTAAAAAATTTTGTTTGATTCATATATTTTTTTTTTTGAAGGAAGAGGAGGTGTTCCAACAAAAAAGAAAAGTCAAAAAGGCATATTTTTGGCATTTTTTTTTGAACTACTAAAAAGGTAAAAATGCTGTTAAAACAAGAAATTGTGTGACCTGTATTTGTGGAGAAGATATGTTTTCAGAATGCTGGTGCCAAAATTGGTTTGCAAAATTTTGTTCCAGCAACTTTGATGTTAAAGTTGCACTATGTTTGGAAAAGGGAGATGAAGCTGATAAAGACAAAATAAAGGTATTGATTGACGCATTGAAAAACTGAACAAGAAATTACTAAACGATTAAAGCTATTGAATTTAACTGTTTACGATCACTTGAAACAACTTGGTTTCATTTCAAAGCCTGATGCATGGGTTACAAAAGCTCTTAAAAGAAATTTGTTTTACAGTTGTGTTTTTTAAAATAACTTCTTTCGTTAATTTGTTTCTTAAAAAGATTTGTTTTACATCTACATCTGTATTTTACTTCTCAAACATCAAGAAAATGAACCATTTTTTAATTGAATCACAACTGGTGACAAGAAATGAATTGTTTATAACAACGGCAAATGCAAGCGGCCAAGATACAGAAGAGATGAGCTAGCTCAAAGCACTTAGAATGCTGATACCATTAAAAAACATGATGCTCTCTGCTTGATGAGATTTTATTTTATTTTTTAAGCTTTTACTAGAAAATTTCACAACTGATCGAAATGCATGCTGCCATCATGTCAGACAAACTGACTGATGCCTTTAAACAGAAATGGTCACAACTGAACTAAAGAAAAGATGTAGTGTTTCACTATGATGATGTCAGGATGTGAAGTTCTGGCACACCCACAATATTAGCTAGATCTGAAACCAACAGATTACTTTTTATCTTTATAAATTTTTTTAAACAGTAAAACATTTACTTCAAATGAGGATTCAAAAATCCCTTGGCTCAGTTCTTTGTAAACAAAGTTCAGAACTTTTATGAGCATGGAATCATGCTTCAACCAGAAAGTAGTAAAAGATACTGGACCAAAATAGTCAATATATAATTCAATAAAATATTCATCTATTATAAGACAGTTGTTTTTTCCCCACGCAATAAATAAAATTACTTTCCGAAATACCCAATACCTGCCTTCGGGCATTCCAGTGACCCGTATAATAAAACCTCGAAATAAAATCAGCTTTATACTGAGCAAGAATTATGCTGTTCACATATGTGGTAAATAACTTACTCCATTTACTTAATATTTAAACTGTGTAATTATTCTTATCTAGTAAGATAAACTCCTTCTTCCCATTTATCAAATTTTAGATTATAGCCAAAAAAATGGAGGGGCTTATTTTAATGAATGTGTATCACATTATAAATATGATGTGCACAGAACAATGGCTAATTTTTTTTAACTCTCCATGCATTAAATATATCTCAATGCGGATACTCAGTTATCAAACAATCATATTTTGAAACAGCTATTTGGAATGAAATTCAGTGAGAACGTTAAAGCTTACAATATGTTTAAAAAAAGAATATTCCAATATACAAGCTTTGATTCCTTTCTCAAAGCAAAACATTAAAACGAAAATTAATTAATAAACTTTCTCTCAAATTAAGAAGTAACAAACTGTACAAAGATTTTTCAGACAAATAAATTACGGATGACTTTGTAATGTCTTACAAAGCTACATAAAATAATAATTACAGAATTATACTGGTGTTGTGAATTTCCACACTTGCCTGGCAATACAGCAAAACAAATCCACAAATTTTTATGCGGCAAGGAATGCAAGATTGTATATTTCATAGCCATGGGCCTTGGGATCTTATATGTTACAGTATAACTCTGCCCAGTTCAATTTTGAAGAAGAATTCTGTGGGAAATGGATCCAAAAGTTTCCCTCGTACCTTCCCCTATCACCAAACGGATGAGAGGACTTTCAACTCGACATGTATTTTATAAGCTTCCATGTTACAAAGACACAAACATCCAAGCTATCTCTGGGATTCAGATATGAGCCCAATGAAGATTGCAACAGAATGTTTAATATGACGAACTAAAGCATGGCTGACCATTATACAGATGTGTCCATTTCCATAGATGGAATAAAAGCTTAAGATTATGTTTAGTAGGAAATATGATATCTCTTAATTCTAACGATTGCTCTGAAACATTTATCCGTGCTTCGCAGAAGGTGGTCAACACTACCTACTCCATTGTAAGTTGTCTTTTCACTTGATAAACACTGTTTAGTGAATTTGGGCCTACTCCAAGATGGACACCTTAAGACACCCCAAAACTATTTTACACAATTGAGATCTTCAGACTGCATGCCAAAGTATAACGAAATTCATTTGGTACAGTGTACTGTAGCATTACTGCCCATACAAAAGAAACAAAACCAATGACACCTCAGAAAAGACACAAAGACAAGTATCACCTCACTGTAGTAAGGGTTTGCCGTTAGAGAACTTTAACCCCCCCCCAAAAAAAAAGAAAGAAAGAAACTCCAGATCATAACACCTGTTCTTCGATACCAAAACTTTTTAGCAATGTTTGCTCAGAGAAATCATTCTCCATTTTCTTTCTAGATAAGCTGATGTGCAGAATCACTTGCAAATCTAAAAATCTTCAGATCCCTCCACTGAAGACAGTCAGTTCAACTCTCATGAGTGAAGAGTATCATACCCTGCTCCTAATGCAACATTTATATTATTTGGTTGATTTTCACAAAATTGATTGATGAGTCGAAAAACATGATAAAACGGTGCTTTTACATAAACAATGCATTGTTTAAGCAATGAAGCATTAAGCAATGAATTTATCTGAATTATGTATTCAGATTCGTGCTCATGATCAAAATTACTGTAGATCCCTTCCTCTTTGATCCATGTTTTAGAATTTATGAACAATTTATTTCTTTAATTGTCAAAATTTTTAGGGCTTTCATTTATAGAAATTATAACATAATTAGTTTCCTATTTCCATACAGAGAAATCTTCATTTTGTTTTAATAACCAATTAAAAACTAATTTTTATAATTTTAAAAGTCATACATCAGAAGTACTATATTCACCACGTGTTCATTACTGACTGAACTATTTCATTAACAGAAAATGATTTCACTAAAAAAATAAAAGCAACAAACAAAAAAAATTAATCACTCACCCTTTCAAAAAGTTCAAACTTTAATTGCTGTCTACAATCTCTTGAAACACGATGTGGTTTTTCAAAAATCGTATCATTGGTTACATAGCCACTTAAACAGCTTATGACTTCAGGTCTAAAATATATTTGAAAACATATATATATATATATATATATATATATCAGATTTTAAAGAAGTAAAAAAGAAAAATCTGAAGGGTTTCAGATTTTAAATTACCTCCAAACGGGTGTTTTTTTACATTTTGTGTGTATCTTTATTAAATATGATGTTCTTCACACTTAAACCACAAAATTCAGTTCAAGAGCAATATCACAAAATAATTTTTCAATGAGCATATCTTTAGAATTTTCGATACAGAGTCTCACGCACTGGAGATAAAAATGTTTTTCCTGTACAACATTGCCATTGCTCACTTTGAAATGCTTGAGTTTGTTAATCAAAATTTTGTTAAAAGTTTTACAAAATATGAAATCGATAATAAAGGAAATTCCAAATTTCAAATTTAGGCTTGCAGATGCCCATATTCGGGTGGAAAATTTCAATATTCAAAATTGGATGGCTATAGGTACTGTTATTTTATCACAATGCGAAAAACATATATACATTTATGCAGATTCTTCATTATTTAATTTCTTTAAATATAACATAGGATGATAATATTTGGTGGTAGCAATTTGAAAAGTGAAACAACGTTTTTAGTGAATCAACGTAAAATGCCAAAACGAAATTAATAGTCCTTCTGGGCAAATTGCCTCTTTGTACTAAAAAAAAATTAAATAAATTATATAAGGTATATCAGTTGCCAAATTACAACTGCATGTTTTATATGTCATTACACTTCCATTGTCCAGAATAATAAAATAATTTTCAGAATACAGAAAGATAAATAAGTCAAATTTTATAATTTTGTATCCTGAAGCTACAATATTTGTTAACAGACAGATATGTTAAGCTCTAATTATTTTGGTGGGACATCATCAAATGTACGTTAATTTTATTGGTAAATAAAATAATAAATTAAGTGTAATTTATTCACAGAAATCTCATTTTTTGAATAACTTACTTTGTCTTGACACTTTTGCACAAATGGAGCACATCCTTTTTGCATGCTTCTTTAAATTTGTAGCTAAACTTATAATTCTTTAAAGATATCTGAAAATTAAGAGAAAGATTTATATCTGAAAAATCGATATTGACCATCTTTTTAATTACTTTACGACAAATTGAAAATAAAAAAATTAATATAGCATTTAATTAAAATAATTTTCAAAGACAAAATTAGACATTTCCAGCATTATAAGTGCTCCTTAAAAAAAAAAAAAAAAAAAAAAAAAAATAAACAGTTTCAAAAAAAAAAAAAAAAAAAAAAAAAAAAAATACATTCTCTACTTAAAATAATTCTGATAAACTATGACATTTGAAAAACTCAGTATCATTACACTGCAATCCTATTATGCTGACATGAAAATGGTTTCACCAGTGAAAATTTTATACAGAAAACAACATTAAGGGAAAGCACTGCAACATAAAACCTTATGGTAGAAAATTAAGCAGAACAAACCTTCAAAGTTTTAAAATATCATAGTACAAAATATCAAGATTAAAAAATAAAATAACTATAAAACTTCACATGCAGATAACATTCCAGATATCATTTTCAGACTTAGAAGTTTCAAATGCATATTTGCTGTTGCAAAGACATGATTTTTTGTAAGAGCATGAAGAAATCACAAATGTTTCTACTTATATTATTTTTAATTTTGTTAATTAACTAATAACAGCTGAAAAATATATGAGGAAACTTAAATATTCAAAATCTGAAAATTATAAATTATAAATTACAATTGCATATAGCAGCAATTAATAGAATTTTAAATTTAAGTAATTAGCTATTTAATTAATTCTTTTTATAAAAATTTAATGAAAACATGAAAAAACACAGGGAAAAAATCTCCGAAAAAGTAGGCTAATATTTACTTTATGCAAGGCAAAAACCACATTCATCTATCATTTTTATTGGTCGGTTGATTAATTAAAGCAAACTACTCAAGGGCTATAACCAATGGATGGATGGTTTTTGGAGAACGTTTTAAAGGAAATTGCCGCATATTCATCGATACACATAAAGCAAACAATAAAAATACCCATGTAACCAGCTTGTTCACTGGGATTCAAATTTGATTACACTATCAGCATTCCATAGCTTTATTCCATTGCCTACTGGGGAGTACCAAGGTTTCACTGGTATATGAGGGAAAAGTATTTCACAGCTTCACATATAATTATTATATAATCTTTTCTCATACATACATGTAAGATATAAAATAATGTATATCAACATTACAATTAAACTAGCGGTAAACCCCTTAATTCCTTAAAAATTGTAATAATAGCTTTTCTGAACTGTGTCATTTCTAGATCAATTCATCTTGCATGGCTTGCTTAACGCAGATGACTCAGCTGACTCGGAACCTGAACTCAAAATTTCAAAAATTGAAACCTTTCTAATCTAAACCAAAACCTTCTCTTGGTGAACCACTCCGTTTGCTTTATCGTGCTAGTAAGGTGCTATTATCTAAAATGTGATACTCTAAATAAAATTGTTGTATGTGTATTGCACTCATGTGTGATGAATATTTTTTAATAATTAGTTCAAATCTACCAATAAAATTTATATTCAATTTGGTCACATCTGTCTACAAGTCTTTCCTTCAAATGCCCTCTTTCAAAATATGCAGTAGTCTTCCAGGATATAACACAAAGAACCATCATCAATCTGTTGCAGCATACTCCAAGTCTTCTTATTACGTATATATATGTGATATTTTAACTTGAAGAAAGAAAACTGTGACAGATTTGCATTGGAGAGGTTTAACTGTGTGGTTAGAAAGATAGATGCATAAACCAAAACTTCCAGATGTGGCCATTTCAAAACAATTTTATTCATAATAGTGCACATCCAGTCAATTTTTGTAGACAAGACATTTTTTAATCATAGTTGAATACAGCAATTTTTATGTACACTAGTTAAAGCCCATACTACTTTATCTTAGATAAAGAATTAAGTAGGGGAGTGCAGAGATTTTGCAGGGCAGGCAAAGTTAAGAAAAAGAAGAAGAATGACGTAATTGCTCGCAAACCAGTATTTATACTAGGCAGATGCATATGAACATCTAAGCTGCGATTGGTTACTTTTAGGTTTTAGTTCTCTTTGCAAGCAATGTTACGTAATCTGGAAAGATCTCGAATTTGGGAGAAAAAATGATCTTAGGGGAAGAACATAAAATTTAGAATATAGTCAATTTTGAGATTGCCAATTATTTCTTAACATAGCCATCATGTTTTATTATATCTTACACGTATATATATATAACATTCTTCAAATACAACATCTTTGAAGAAATTAAATAATACTTGGAAAAGTATTCTGATAAGAAATATCAGAATGTGAAAGTTTAATTATTTTATGTCTGAAAACTTCAACTAAACATTAAACTTTCTAGAAATTTTAAATTTTCTAAATGTATGATACAAACAAATCCCTTTTTCTTAATAAATTGTAACTAAAATACAAAACATTAACTGCATAAGAATATTAACAAAATAACATGTTAAAAAGAGGAATAAATTACACAATTTATCTTCCTTGCCATACTCTTTCATGTGACATTTTTTCATAAAAAAACTGCTACATTTTTACAAAAATAATTAAATAATGTCTCTGAATAGCTAAATAACTATATAAGTTTAAAACTCTACTAACTACTACTACTACTACATAATATTTGTAATTTCTACTTAATTTCAGATTTTGAATACCTGCCTACCTTTCTTTCTTGAGTTAAATATTATTAACTAGTTCAAAAAATTTGGATAAAATTTCTCACATTTATATATCATCACACACTGAAACAACATACATACACCTGAAAACTTTAAACTCATACTGCTTCATTTTCTATCATGATATTTTTTCCCGAAATATTTTATAACTGAAATCTTTCCTCCTTCAATTTTTTTTCTACTTCAGTGTTTTACATAATAATGCTTTCCTCTCACGGTGCCTTTCTCTGTAGCATCCACGATGTTTTCCGCAGACACACATCACAATTATATTAAATCTACTTTAAAAGCATATAAATTTCAAAAACTTGAATTTTTGATATTATGGCATGACATAAAATAAATTACAAAACCATCTAATTTTACTGAAAAGTAAAAAAGACATGGACCAAATAAAAATATAATATCAATAACATATTTAGATTATAAATGCCTTTATAATGAAATCTTAAATATTTGCATATGTTTAAAGAGATATATAGCCAAGAAAAAGAGCTTGCAAAACGGAAATTAGATTGAATTATTTAAGAGAAACTGGTCTGTGTATATTTGTATCACATATGGAAGAACTAGAAATACCCTAAGTAACCAGTGCATTCAATAATAAAAATAGAACTTAGGTGGAAATTAACAATATTTTGCAATTTTAGATGCTCAGCCATTCTACATGTGTATAGATATTAAAATTTTAAAATATATTAATAATTAAAGGGCTTGCAGCAAGAAGGGCCCAGTGTTCATGAATCTTTTCTGTTAAAAATGGTTGTTAATGAATTTTTTTTAAATCATTATTACTAGCACTTTTAAAGAAAACAAACATTTGGAATATAAATTTAAAATAGAATTTTTGAAATTTTTAAAATTTTCTGAAAATTAAAAAATGTGGAGCTGGGCCCTCCAATTATATTTTAATTTATCATATGGACAATTCCCATTAATTCCAAAATAATCCTGAATACTGTTCTAGACAATATTAAAGATATATACACTGAAAAGAAGTTTATAAATTAACAAAAAATTGTCTTTTGACTTCATGATGATAAATTCATAACAGTAAAATAAAAAAAACTTACTAGTTGAAAGTGTTCCACAGATATTCTACATTTAAGATTCATTTTCATTTCTGGTTCATTTTTATGAAGAATTAAACATTGTATTAAGTCACCTTGATCTACATCTTTAGCAAGCAAATCCTGTAAAATTAAAAAATGCTTTAATGTTTCACAGTCAGTTTCGATAACAAAAGACTATGCATTGCTACTTTGTAAAAATTTTATTCTTTTATTTTTTATTTTTTTAAAAAAAAAAAAAAAAATCAGAAATGACATTACATGAATGAATAGTGTAAAATTATATTATGTATTTTTAAAATCTAGTTTCTGCACAAGTACAACCTTATTTTAACTTAACAATAAAATTATTTAATGATTTTCTTTCTCCAAAAAAACTTAAAACTTTTGTACCAAATAAAACATATTTCATAAGATGTTAAATCCAGCACTTAAAAATTCTTTTGTAACATTTAATTAAAAGAAAGAAAAGCTAAGGATTATTTAATTAGGCAGAAGATTAATTCGAATTTTGACTGAGAGACTGCAGGAGGTAAGTCTTCCCTCTTTCTTTATCATCAATACCTCAAACAGACTTTTGGAATGATATTTTTTTCCCCCTTAAGAACCTTCATTCTACAGACACACCAAGTCAAAGGTCCATATTTTGTGTGGGACTTGAAATCAGATCCTGCGATGCGTGCAATAACCATCTACTAACCATCATTAATGTCCGAATATTTAAAAAAAGGAAAAAAGAAAATTCAAACAATAACTTTTTCAATAGGCAATACATGTTTTCATATGGCAGTATGTATTTGGTACTTTTCTGTTATCAGGACTGGATTCAAAAAAGCATGTATGCAAGCATATATGGATGGATGGATGTCTTCATGTATGCATACATATGTGTATATACACATATGTATGTGCATACACACACACATATATTCACATAAATACATACAAACATACATAGATATGTATATTTCTGAATCCTGTCTCAAAAACAGAAGAATAAGACAATTTCTTAAGCACTTATACTTAATTTAATAAGAGAATTATCTTAAAACAAAGCATGTTAAAATACATTTCCAAGAAATATTTTGCCATAAAAAGGATGTTTCTCAGAACTGGAAACCTCTAATTACAACCAAATAAAAATACCAGGGGGGAAAAAAGGCTTACATTGCAATGCTTATGTAATACACTACTGCATGAAAAAAACAGAGGATAATTCAGCTCTAGGTGTTCAGATTCTTCTTCGGTGTAATTTGAAACAACTTTCTGACATTCAGGTGACAGATCTTTTAAATTCTTCTGAAGGCAAAGCATTTCCTACAAAGCAATAAGCATTATTACAATATGATACGAAGTTTTAAAAGTCTGAAAACATTCATATAAATGATCCTACATTCATTAAAAAAAGTCATTACAGTGACTTAGAGCTAATGAAAAAAACTAATGCACAAAAAAGAAATAAATATCAACTTAGTACTTCTCTTCCTTTTTACAGCAGCAATCCAATATTTTATTTTTCACCTTAGCATATAAATTAAGAAAATGTACTGTAGCATTCTATTTAGTTTTACTAATAGTTATTTTAATTAGTGAGCCTTTCCCGAATTCTCTCATTTCCCATCGCATTTCCTCGCCAAGACGTAAATGAAGTAGGTGAACAAGAGTATTTAAACTGTTGGAACGAAAAAGTCAAACAGAGCATGATTTTGCAAGTGAAAGTGCACTTTTGCTATTTTGTTCTCCAGGTGTTTAGTAGCGGCTCCGCATTCTGGCTGTGTAAGTTAGTATATAAATGCTGTAGGTTTCTGAGTCAGCCTGTTAGATTGAATTGAATTGTGTAGTCTAGCACAATTCAATTTAATCTAATTGGAGCTCAGCTTTACCTTTAAATTTATTGTTTAACTATCATTTTAAGTTCTCACTACAAATGGATGGTGTTTTGGGTTGTAAGCATGTAAGTCTGTGCCATCTGTTAACTAGTTTATGATAAATAAAAAGGGCTTTTACACCCTTTCTCTGTTGTGTTCATCTTCACGCCTGTGTAAAAATTTGCAAAGGAACAAACTTAAGTAGATCTAGTTTCCGTTTCATGACAGCAATATACTAAATCTCACAATACTACTCCTGTCCATATAAAAAATAAAGAAAACTGGACTCGCTACTTTATTTAATTCAACATTATGAGATAATAAAAGCAAAAAAATATTTCATAAATCAAAAGCTGATAAAAACACAAAAAATAAAAAGCCACAAAACAGTTTTGGAAGAACACAACAACAACAAACAAAAACAAAATCAAATATTTAATTACAACCTATTTCATTGAAAAATTAGCCATGGAACTTGTTCCACAATGAGGCATGGTAATGTAAAGCGGGCAAACTATTTCAATAAATCAGTAACCATCTTTTAACAGCAGTGCACCAAGCTATTTACCGATCAACTTACACTTTGGTTAATGCTAAATGGAGGAATAAAAAGGAACAAAGCCCACCTCACTATATCTTGAGTTTTACCTAGTAGAGATCATGGCAGAAATCTTTGAAACAAGAAAGCATTTTTGATGCTATATTAAAAGCAAATATGGAAACATAACAGTCACAAATCGTACATGAAAAGTAAACATGAACCTGACAATAATCTTGGTGCCATTTAAATAACCAGGCCATATTAATACCAAATGACAAAACAAACTTTCATTCTACAAAAGAAATTTAAATCGTAAATGACTCCTAATAAATATTACTCCTATGGTATTTCGAAATAAAACTAAAGAGCAAAGATTTATCCTGTATTGAAAACTATGTTTAACTTGCACAGTTATTCATTATAACACACAGCTACTTGTATTTCTAAAAAACTTTGCCTCTTTGAAAGCAACATGGCAAATATATTTATCATAAAAGTTTTTAATGAAAATGCATGCAAAAATCATATACAAAGTGACTATAGCTTCAACGAGCAATGCCCTAAAGTAGCACAACAGTTCCAGTCGATTTGTCTTATTGAGAATCAATATCACATATTGATCGTGATATCAGCAGATTCTTTGCTCTTTCACTTTTGCTTACTAGCATAAAGCAGTCATGCCATTCAAACTTAGCATTTTCTATACCAATTTTTATTGTACCTATAATTCTGTAAGAAAGGATAGAAATCAAAAATAATTATAGAAAATCTGTAATAGTTGTATCTCTTACTATAATGACTTCAATAACATTACTACTTTTTGAAGCACAAATGCATTTCTAACGAAAAGGATTACAGAACACTTACATTTTTAACAAGAAGAGTGAACAATGAGTTCACTAACAGGAAAGAGATAGAAATAAGAAAGCTAGATTGATAAAACTGTATCAGATACAAAGTATATAAATGTTCTGCATGAAAAGCAAACGTTAGATAACTCTTTGATTTCTTTCTTTTTTTAAGAAACTTGATTTTTGTTACCAGACATTATTAAAAACGTGAACATTTATTATTTGAGAGGATTGATCAGTACACTTTTTTAAAACCACCTCATTGACTGTGTATTTGAATATTTTGATATTTCCTGATTTTTTTTAAATATTTCTTTGATGTTCTCTGACTTAACGGGTTTTTCAAGGTCAGTGGGATCCTTGCTGAGAAATGGTGTATCAAAGTTTTTCTGCATAGCTATTTTAAATAATTTTATTTATGTTTAGAACATGAAATACTGCAACTCCCAAATACCTGTCTTTCTCTTTAATAATAATATTTGATGTCATCCAGGCTAATTTCCACATTGTTGGCATAACTGGAAATATGACAAAAAAATGGGCATTTTAAATTTAAATATCCTTTCATTTAGAGCAATAGTATAACACAGCACATGCATACTCCAGCAAAACATAGCATGTGACAGAACAGTGACAAAAAGAACATACATATACGCAAATATACATGCTCTTTTTGTCACTCTCATATGATTGTGATCTAATTTTTTTTTTCTTTTATAAGTTATTTCTTATTTAAGTTTTCTTTTATAAGTTATTTCTTTTATAAGTTTATTTTTATTAAAATTGATTTTCTTTTCATATTCAATAATAATGACAATATGATTAGGCTGGTGAGACATTCCTTTAATCCTATTTAACCTAATTTAATAAAGAATACACTCATTTTAGATTAATTATAAATTTTCTGTTCTTCAATAAATGGAAACAACAAGATAATACCTTATGCCTTAAAAACAACGCTAGTTTAGTCCAATTAAAAGGATGTTCATTTAAAAAAAATTGAGCATTTGGATAATAAGATCCATCAAAAAACTATACTTTTGTACACAGAAAATTGTCAAGAAATCTCAGCTGTTAAACTTCCTATATCTCGCACTCTACTTTTTACTCTATTACATAATAATTGATAGCGGCGTGACAAATATATGGCATATGGAATTATTTAGGGTACAAAACTTACCCACTGGTAAAATTCTAATTTTATCAATTTCAACATAATCTATGGGTGACCTAATTATTCTAACTTCTGCCATATCAACTGCTTTTGCCACATTTAGCAAAGGATTTACTAAATATTAAATAAATGTAGCTTTCTACTACATGAAGTATCATCTACTGACTGTGGTACTTTTATGCATGATAACTTTTAATTAAATTCCAAGGTTGATTATCTTCACCCCTACCAAAAAATCATGAGAAAGCACTCATAATGTGATGCAGTACATTGCTAAAACAGATATGAGACAACCAACAATGTCATTAAAAAGTATTTATGTAGCAAACCAAATATGCAAATAGCATACATCTGTTTAAGTAAATGTGTATTTTGAAATTCAATAGTCATTTTTCGGATTAGTGTTCCCTCCTTTCAGTGAATAATATTTTTCTTATAATGAATTGTAATGGGACTGCAGAACATTTCAACTGATGAAAAAGAAAATACTGCATTTCTTCAGAAATCTGGCATTTGCCCAGCAACAGAGGATGTCAAAATTTGCACTCTATGAAACTGTACTTCTTACACCAACATATTTTATGGATATCTAGTATGAAAAATTACAAGCAACATATTAAAATACAGGTTGGAAATTGGTTTGATTATCCCATTTGCAACAGACATTTGTTTTATTTACTGTCTGCTGGTGAACAATACCAAATTTATGCAATAATGTCATTTTGTTTAAGTCAAAACAGATCACTGTACACATGGGAAAAACAACAGTGCAAAAAAATTACACAACGATTTCTTGAAAAAAGTAGCAGTTTTATTAACAATGTTTCTTTTTCTATTTTATTGATTGAGTGCTCTTTTGTGGAATTCTAAGTATGCCATCATTTTTCAAATGGTTCTTGTCTTTCATGCACAAAATTAGTCATTAACTGATTTCGCAAATACTTTTCACAGTGAGCAATGAATTTGCGACTTTTCGGTGGGGCACGTGGATCATCGGAAAGTACCGATACAAATATTATGCACTCAGCTCTGAATAAAGAAAAAGAAACTTCAACATAAAAACTTACTTCTCCTTTTTCAACATTTTCATTACAGACTTTTGTAAGATCATATAAGCAAGGTTCTTCAACTTCAGGTAATAAATCGACACTGACGGCTCGCTGTCGCATCACACGGCGAACCTCATATAGGCACTCTCTAGACAACTAGAAAACAAATCAAACCTGAGACATACTCGCACGAAATAAATTTTAAATGTTATGGACTCACAATTTTCAATTAAAAGGATTTAAAAAATTTGAATAAACTTTTGAATTTTAACAAAACCATTTAATTAAAGTACCTGAACATTTTTATCTGGATGATAAGCATAACGATAAAGACAAGGTAAAACTATAGGCCCTCTTTCAGGATCCATCCTTGATGGTTTATCATACCATTCTTTTTTTGCATGACAGTATTTTTCTGCTTCTTTACGACACCTTTTGTATAAAACAGGATCTAGTCTGAAAGAGAATACAGTCAATTATTTAAAAAAATATATTATCCATTGAAAAAGGAAAGCAAAATTTTATAACACAGAAGAGAATTTTTGGCACTTTCTGATTATCTGCACCTCTGCAAAAAAGTTACAAACTTTTTGGCAAAGAGCATTCGCTAATTCGCACAAAAGAATGTTAGAGAGTTAAAAAACTTGGTGCCAAAATCCTAAAAGAAGATGGGATAAAAATGAGGCGCATGATACCTTTAAACAATCTGCATTGTGTTCGATGAGCGTAAAAAGCTAAGCCTGAGATTTCATTGAAAACTGCAGTATTATGCAGTCCACTGCTATGCTCAATTACTGAAATTTCTCATCACAAAGAACAAAATCTGTAGTCACACTGTCAAAAATGTCTGAAGAAGTGGAAAGCTATCTAAGGGATACTTTGTGCATACCAGTGTCACCAGATAAATACTTTTGGGCGAGATGATGCATTGCTTCATTAATACTTTTTCATGGCTTTTTGTTGGGATACAGATATTCAGTACACCCTGAATTTTTTTTTTTTAAATGCAGCTAGCTTTTCATGACTTTGAAGTAACACAAAAGAATATTTCTTTTCGGTGCATTAATTAGAAACAGTGGAATAGCAGATAATTATTTGCATATAAGATTTAAAAAACTAAATTAGAAATAATTTCTGCCAAGACAAGCTTACTACCTAAAAAAAATTATGATGAGAAAAGGGAAAAAAACTCAACTGCTTCTAAAATCAGGGGGGAAAAAAAACCAACCATTTTTAAACATAACTCTTTCCAGTTAAAATCACAGATTTATAATCTAAACGAAAGAGGGAAGAATACATGAAAATATTTAATTTATATTAAATCCAAATCCAAAAATTTATCCAAATCTGATCCATGATTTTAAAAGTGTGGGAAATGATTGGATAGCTTTTCACACCTCAAATTCATAAATAATAGATGAAATCTATAATGTTAAATTTATAGTTACTGATTGGATTACTTGATTATGGACTAGGACTATATGTGGATAAATGTCTCTGTGGAAGACTTTCCAGCTCTTTATGATCCATGATTATGTTCATGAAAAAAACTACAAGAAGCCCCCACAACCAAACTGTTCAATTGCTGGAAACAAAACTTGGAGCTCACAATCACACTTCTGTGGTTTTAGAAATTCAGACACTGGTTGGACAAATTCATGGCTATTTTTGAAGAAGTATTCTAAATTGAATACAAGATGTATTCTAAATTGATACAACCAGCTAATTATTTTCAAAAAACAGAAATGAAAATTTTTTAATGTTCATTATTATAAAACCCTGAGATAAGCTTGCATGTTTTGCACATTATTAACATTCTTTACTGAAAGAAATTATTTTTTTCATTCATAACCATTAGTATTGCTTAATATTATAAGTATTAAAAATTTTGATGATTCAGGCAGAACACTGCAGATGGCTGTTCGAGGGTCTCCCATTCCTCTTTCTTCTATCTACCACCAACTTTACCACCAATCTCAAGAGGACTTTCAGCTTGCCATGTATTTTGAGTGACCCCTTGTTGTACAGACACTATGCATTTACAAATATACACACTTTCTCTGGGATTTGAACCCGCAGCCATCAAAACGGCAGTCAGTATTACTAACTATTATACCAGCTGAGCGGCAATTTGAAAATATCTGATGTGTACACCACATGACTTCCTTATACAGAATATTAAATTATATGCATTTTGAATTTCATTTAAACTTAATGGATTGAATTAAATCTACTTCATCAATAGCGCATAAACCACAATACAATAAACGCACTCTTTAAAATTTACTATATTTGTTTACCACATGCTCTAACGCTAGCTTCACTTAACAGCCTTACATCTCATTCATTTTATAATGCAGAATGCACAAAAATATATATATATCATCTGGAGAATTACCTAATCATTGCCACATGTTCTATTCAAATACTATAATAAATCTAAAAAGATATGTAAAAGAAATTAAACAAACAGCAACAACAAAAATAAAAAACAGAAACAGTTTTTCACAGACGATTCAGTATTTCTCATTCAATTAATTCAGTTCTCACTTCGCGACAAGGCAAAAATACATAAAAACTCCAAATGCCTATATTAAAAATTATGAAGTAAATCTTAAAATTCATTTTTTCAAATAAATTCCAGAATGAATTTAGCATGATTTAATTCGCAATAATAAAAGAAGGCATTATCTTTGTAGTTGTGAAGCTTAGTTTCTCCATTATTCTCCTAAGTTTCAAATGTAAATAGGCATGGCTGCCATATGAAAAATCATTAGGCTTAGCCATACTTAAACAATTTTTAAATTGTTGATAATCCTACAAATTTTGCATGCAGATTTACTAAAGGCATAAAAACCTTAACCGGAAGATAAGAAGAACATAATTCAATCACAATCATTTTTAAAGCAATTTACCAACATATAAGAATAATTAAAAAAAAAAAAAAACCTGAGTTCACCGAGCGGAGTAACAAAGTGAATATATATATACACATAAATTTATATACATTTGGCGCTGCCGATTGCAACCAAAATAGGAGGTGCACATCTACATGTTACAGCAGTCCTATATACAAAATTTTAATATTCTGAGGCTACTCGTTTTTGAATTATGGGAGATACAAACCACTAAAATTTTAAATGAAAATGAACAATTGCAAGAAAAAAAAAGGACCCTCATTATCTCTTATCTTAATATCCTATGACGTAATGACTATAATATATTCTATCGCAGAACAGGAATAGTTAGTGAGAGACCTCACAATGCCAAATGCTGTTGCAAATTACATGTAAGTTCTTCCTCATTACGCAAAATAGATATGAAAAACACAGATCTAGTTTCTTACAATATTAGTTTAATACACAGTTTGATACAAAGATTAATATTTGAATGGCTTATATTATTTAAATTACAGGAAAGTCCTCAAGGGTTATTCTGCCTCTGGGAAGGGATGCCTTTGTGGAGAACTTACTCAGAGAAATTTTCTTGCGTTCATGTAGCATATTCTTTGCATTTATGTAGCACATGAAGAAAACTATGAACATTCACACAACCATTCCATTCACTGGAATTTGAATAAGCTGAACAACGAATGTTCAGCATTTTAACCACTTGGCCAGACTAAAGCACATTTAAATGAATTACGTAATTTTGCAATAATATATCTTCTTACTGATAAGAAATTTCGTCAACTCTTACCTAAGAAATCAATATAAAACTAATATTCATAAAGAATAATACATAATATAAAAATCAAACCACAAAATTATAAACATTATGAGATTGCAATAATATAAGATCTTTCATGATCATTTTGACATAACATATACATGTATAGAAGACAATTTAAAACACATAAAACAATCACAATATATTATGCTAATGTAATACAGAACAAAATCCGAAACCTGCATATCAATATTTGGACTTCCAAAGCAACAGCAATTTTTTAATACAAAATTTAGGAATGGAAAATACAGTAATCCAGAGTCATACAAACCATTATTTTTCTATTGATTAATGACTCTACAAACTGAGATTCCTGTATGCTACTTTCACAGACCAGTTGGCTGACAAATCACAATGCGGATCATGACAATACATTGATCGACATTGCCTGCAACCACTCTTTTGGTCCTTGAGTGTTCGTGGAGATATGGGGGAGTCAATATCTCTTTATCTGACCTAAACAGTATTTTTATCTGACATACAGTCTTCATTCAAGCCCAAAGGCATATCTGAAGAATTGCTGAAATCCTTACAACAGTTAATACTTTTTTTTCAGGGGGGGTCATAATAGTGGGGAAAAAGTTATTAGAAAGTTCAGTTAACAGAGCAATTTGTGCTCTTTCTAAACTAATTTGATCCAGCTTAGAATTTTTTGCCAGACTTACAATTGCAGCTCATTTACCAAAATCAAGAGTTTGAATTTTCAATTATGTCAAAGACTAATTTTAGTACTTTATCAGGATCTGCAAAGCAAAAACATATTTGGTACTTGTTTTCTATAGCAGTATTAGCTTGAGAATACACGATTGGAATGATTTGGTCTTAAGTAGTTTCAAAATCAGGCAAAACAGTAACCTTATTTTAGCATAGATTTAGAGCAAAATTTCGAACAAAATTGAAATTTTTTAAAGTGAAATTTTTCAATTAATGAAATTTGTCACGACATGTGGAGAAGTGATAATAAATTATGATAATATAACAAAAGTTTTTCATTGTGATGACAATGCCCTAATCAGCAATCAACTAATGAATGGTGAAATCCAGAAAATATCTCTACTGACAGTAAAAAGGACAAAGATTTTCGGGAATGAAAAGACTTCAATTGATACTTTAGTGGGAATTTTTAACACAGCAATTACAGGACTTGGAAAAATGGAACTTTGTAGCTGAACAAAAAATTATGTCTGTCTATAAAATTAAAGCATTGATGTAAAAACTAAACGACTTACTTTTAAAGAAGTGCTTAGTAAAAAAAAAATATATTTTCATTCTTTCTTTTGTTTTTTTGGGGGGAAGGGCCGTCATAAATGCTTTATTATTTCATGTTTTCAATTCTAAAATTCCTACATATCACCTTAATATATTTTAATCTGGATATTTCCACAATCCAGAATTGCCGAAATCCTGACGGCTACAAATCTGACTTTGTACTAAATAGAGAACACACTGCAAATCAAATAACTTAAGCCTTAAAATATAACATCATATTACTTTTTTTTTCCAATCCAACAGCTACAGAAAGAGTTTTCACTTGTAACATTCCTTTTAGCTACTTTTTACAATACATATCTCTAACAGAAATCACACAATTTTATTGTATAGTTACTTACTTAAAATCTCGTGCAACAAAGTACTGAATTTGGAGCAATTTTTCCTTACAGTCTTCATTCATATGCTGAGAGTCGAAGTTTTTCATTAGGCATGACATAACCCTATATGAAACATTATTAATGTTTTAATTTTCCTAAAAGAAAACAATGTAAATACTAACTATAAACCTCAAAATTTAAAGCATATATTAAGTGAATCTCATAACATTTATACAATATAAATTTTGTATTTTTCATGCAAAATACTGTTAAAACTACAAAGTGGAGGAAAGGGATGTGATATTTCTGATTCGGAACAAATATTTTTAGCTAGGTTAATATGTATCTTGTAAACTAATTCGTCCTAAGGCTGTAAATTGTTATTGCTAATATTAGCACTGCAGTTATCACATATTTCTACAATATTTACATCGATAGATTGACTATAACAAAAAAAGGGGTTTCCATGTCAAGTCACAAGGGCCTCACTTTACACAAATTACACTATTACTGAAGCATTTTAAATAATGAATGTGAAGTGTTACAAATGACACACAAAGGAACATGCAAAGAATAGTATTATCAAATAAGCTCACTGAAATCAGGCTTTATGCAGTACAAGTATGACCTATGTCCTCTAATTTCTTCCCAAAGAAGACTATACTAAAACTTCTACACCCCTTCCCAAATTTGTGAGAATGAAGCTTTGATGGTACACAGGCATGAAAAGACATGACTTTAATTACCCAATTGCTATATGACTGCAATACTAAATATCCATTCACCACCACTTCCTGAAGTACTTTCTTGGTAAAACAGATTCATATTTCTACTACACATGAAAAATATCTCCTGCAGTCAACCCATTTCTACTGTTAGGAATAAAACCAGGGGTGAATAAATTACCGGTGTCTTTTAGAGCTTAAAACACATGTTTACAGATTGACATTATGAACTATGAGGAAGAGATACTACAACATTACCCAAGACTTTTCAGAAAAACCATTAACCTGCACTTAATTTTTGAAGCCAATAATGCTCAACTTGATGGTAACAGAGCCTTCCGTGAGCTAGTAACTAAACTCATCAAGGAAGTGAAATCCTTGGATCAAGATCATCCGTGGATCCTTGTCATGAGTATGCTATCATTACTAACAAATGCTGCACGTAGCAAAAAAGTGGTCATACTCCATATAATGCACTTGACAGACTGTTAGACATTAGAAACATTCCGTTATGTTACGCTACCAAGGCATTTATAACCCACAAGACATGACAAATTGACAGTTGTTAGAAGTGTTACTTTCTGACTCCGCATAACACTTAGCTTTCAAACTATATACTCCTTAACAGTTTAAAAACAGCACATATATTTGTTAACAATTTACACCTTTACTTTTTAGTAAATATGTCTAGTTGAGGTAATTTAATATAATACATCTAATCCATATGATTCTTAATATACATAATTGATCATTTTATAAACATTTACATCATTATTGCAACATATGAAGATGTTCCTAATGCATAATTCATGTTTCTCATTTGAGACAAAATCATTTGTATACTGCATACCAATTGTCTTTATTTGCAAAATAAAAGATTGAATCCACAAAATTTAATGGGATTAAGGATATAATCTGGCATAGAAAATATATACATAATTTTATATGGTACTAACATATTTCTAAGCTATTAGCCATGTTTAATGGTGGCCACAGCCAAATGACCTTTCCAAACGACAGATGGGAATTACTGGTAAGTAATTCATGGACCCAGTTGCCTATAAATCTCTAAACACAGTGACAAAAGAAATTTTTATACCTCCAGCCACGTAACTTTGAAAGAACAGATCCCCCCCCCCAGTTAGAAATACTGCACCTATTGCATATCAAATTTTAATTATACCCTAAAATCTAATAAATAAGTTAATGTATTTGCTGCCTTTCAAAGGGAAAAACATTAAATAAGTACTGGAAATATTTTGTGCTACGCAACTAAATATACAACCACCAGTGTTAAAGTGTTATTAGCAGTGCTAACATTTACAGAGAGACGGTAACACAGAAATGGCTTTCTTTTCTAATGTAATATAGTTGTCATTATGTTCTTTCTGTACATAAAGTTTCTATTTTCTGTTATATTTTTCTTCTTCCAACAAAAGCCTTTTAAACTTTAATTTTGGACAGCAGTATCTTACCTTCCTTCACCAGGCTTTTCTTGAGAACAAACAGCATCCACAACAGATTGACAAGCCTCTTGTAAAACAGGATCAACTCGCCAGTCTTCTCCAACATCACTTTGCTTAAGCAAGTTTTCAAGCTAGAGTAAGGAGAAATTTTATTTAACATAATATTCAGCCATGTCCTTTGAATAGTAAACATTAAATGCAAAAGATACACAAATACAAATACACACAGAAGCTACCCCCCCAAACACGTAGGTTCATGACCTATGTTGAGATATTAGGTTTATTTTGAAGGAGAGATGAAAAAAGAGCAATGCCCTCACCGGGAGAACCATGGACCTCTTGAATACACACCGAATGTGCGCATTGCTTCCCGATGGCATGCTAAGAAGGTGGAAGCAATACCTTATATACTCCCCCTTTTAAAGGGTGACTGAGGATTAGGGGACCCAATCGCCAAATCACGGTGGAGAATCATTATTCACCACCTTTTTTAGTTCGAGTACCACTGTAGAGACATTAGGTTTATTTCAAAGGAGAGATGAAAAAAGAGCAATGCCCTCACCGAGACTCAAACCACGGACCTCTCGAATACACGCCGAATGTGCTGACCACGAAGACATGTTATAAGAAGGCAGGCAAAATACTTTATAATTTTTTTGCTTATTTTACAGTTTTTTTGCTTATTTTACAGTACTGCAAAATAATTAACTCATTATTGAAAATGTTGAAAAATAATTTACTAATTTCTACAACCAGTGTAAGGTGAAGAACTGAAACCACTGTTCAATCTGAATGAAACTTTGCATGCATGATATACAATACATGAAGAGATAAATAAATTATTACAATATGTAATGTGAAATCTTTTTATTTCTATACATTTACACCATAGAAATTATTAAATTTGTCAAATGTAAAGTCTCTTTTAGTGGCATTGTTCATAAATCCATGCCATAATATAGAAGCATATAAATGCCTTAAGCATATAATGCTACAATAATATTCTGCCGAATATTCTGCAGCTATTGTCTAAGTCCCTGATATTTCATGGTTCTGCACATCAGAAGTTTGCATACAGTTCAATTTAGAAGAGATTTGGGGATTTTATTGGCCTAGAGAGGGTATCAAAATGATGTAGGCAGTCCTGGAATATGCGAGCTAGGTGTGGTCGAGCACTGTTGTGCTAAAAATAACTCAAAAATGACAATATATTAGGCTATAGATGAATTTTAGAATTGTCAGACTATGTCACACTACCACTAGGGGAAGCCAGTTCTAAAGATTATATGCTCCCATTGAATAAATGTGCTCAACTCTCAGGCATGCCATCATTCCAAATACAAGTGATGATGTTCTGGAACCAAAGGCAAATAGACATCTTAACAGAGAACATGCCTACAGTTCTTCCCTCAACCATGCATGAGTGATTACAAAGAAACAGGATTTTGCACAAATTAAGATACGCATATGTGAAATGAAGATAACAGAAACATGAGACTAGTTGTATTTGTCACTCTACAGTCCATCATCTCTGATACTTATAATTTTGAATCTACCAGAACTTTCACTGTCAGCATGTGTGACTTCACCATTACTACTACACCACACATCTGATCACAGTAATCTGAGTTACCAGATGATATCCAGTCTGTTGAGTAATTCAAACAAACTCCTCCGTTAATAATGGTGTGACCATATTCATAGTTGTTTTGACTCATGATAAGAAGAAGCTTATATAAAATTACAATATCTGAGTGTTTTAGAGAAACATCCTTTGGTTGTCATTGATGGCAATCAACTTTGAACAAAAAACAGAAGTATTCTCAGTCAGCTGTTAGAGATCTCTTAATACTTAACAGCCTCTTGATACACACTTCAATGAATGGCTTTTCATCTCTCACAACTGCTTCACGTATCTGAATTAGCACCTTTCTTAACTCCTTTTATACAGTAATTTGCATACCAATTTCATTTTGACCGCTTTGTGTCAATTTCTTTCATATTGTTTTAATTTCCTTAACGTTTAGACGACGGGGCGTTGGGATCTGTAAAGACTTTGAAAGGACGGGAGATTTTGAACCGAATGCTTTCCCCCCTTTAAGAAATCACCTCCTACTTTCAACAAAGATCTTTGGCCTAGTTT
>KK115058.1:166858-180852 GCA_000611955.2 Stegodyphus mimosarum | reverse complement strand
AAGAAGCAAAAAAAAAAAAAACTGTGTCTTTCCAGAACAATCTGGAATAGCTTCTGGGGCTGCCACAAAATTTGTAGCAGAACAGACATACAGAGTTGTATTACTGGTAATGCATCGGCAAGTGTTGGCTTGAGCCAAAGTATCAGTTTTACAAAAGAAATTTATTTAAATTAGTGAAAAGCAAAATATAGTAAAAACAAAAATTTACCTTTATGTAATGCATTTTCAAGACACAGTAATATCTGAGCAAGTCTTATTTCTCTTCTATCAGAAGTTTCATCCCTACAATGATAGATCTTTATATTTTCTCTGCATGCTTTTGCCAGCCCACGATTCACTTTGTAGTCATGTACAACAAGTCGTTCTCTTTGAAATAACTTTTCTCGGCACTAACAAAATCAAGTTTTTAGAATCAAACATAATTCTTAAATTATCTACAAAAATTTGTAAATTTTTCAATAATTTAAAAAAATAATTAGAAAATAGTTTTTAAGTTCAATAAATTAAATTTCTAATTAAAAAATTAATTATGAATTAATTTTTCAAGTTTAATTAGAAAGTAAATAACCAATGTCAACTGTGCTTTCATTACCTCTTGACTCATATCTCTTTCCATCTTATGTCTCATCAAACAACGATATACCCTTCCTTCACCGGCTTCAACCTTTTCACAGAATCTCTCTCGATCTTCCCGGCAAGCAAAAAACAGTGGGCGATCTAAGTGAAAATCATCACCTTGCAGTTCAGCTATACGTAGTATCTCATGCCTACACTGTGGCATTAACTTCTCCGTTTGTTTAGACAAACACTCGATTGTTGCTCCCTGAGAATGAGGATCCTATAAAAAAAATTTTAAAAATAAAAAAAAAAAAAAATATCTGAAAGTTTTCAGATTTTAAATCATGTACAAAGCATTTTTTAACGTTTTGTCTGTTACCTTTATTTATTAAATATCACGTTCTTCGCACTTAAACCATAAAATTCAGTTCAACAGCAATAACGCAAAATAATTTTAAAATGAGTATATCTTTAAAATTTCCGATACACAGTTCCACGTGCTTTAAATAAAGAGGTTCCCACCCCCATAGAGTGCTGCTATTGCTCGCTTTTAAATTGTTCGAGTTTGTTCATCAAAAAATCGTTAAAGTTTTACAAAATATGAAATACATAATAAAGTAAATTCCAAATTTGGGCTTCCAGTTGGGCATATTCGAGTGAAAACGTACGTTATTCAAAATTGGATGGCTCTAGGTACTGTTGTGTTATCACTTTTGGAGAAATACACATGCATTTATGCAGATTCTTCATTATTTAATTTCTTTAACTATAATACAGTGCTGCAAGATTTGGTGGCAACAGTTTGAAAAGTGATTCAGACTTTTAATGTTTCCAACTAAAAGAAATGTTTCAACATGTTTATAAATTATGTTAAAAAAATTTCTTCTCTGTCTTAACTTTTTTCATATACATTAATTTTACACTTGGAAAGAAAATATAATTTCAAAAATTTTTAAACCTCACCAGCAGTAGCTCAATGGAATTCTGCATTGATTTTACACTTCAATTTCAACAGCATCAGGGATGGTAATTTAGTTATTTCACATCACAGAAGTATTAGTGTTCAATTCACAGTTAAGATTGATGTCCTACTTTAAAACTATACTACATAATTTCTACAAATTTTCCAGTCTGAGCAAATACTTTCATGAACCAAGAAGAGAAGGATAGAATTTAATTTTAAAATGTAAGTAAATGTAGGAATAATAGTCATAATCATAATGAACAGTTAAATACTAAAAGATTAAAAGAAACTTCTTTTCTATTAATGGGGCATCAGTCACTAAACATGTGCCAAAGCACCGTATCACATAATGAAAGCACTGCAATGATAATATACAGTTTAGTTGGCACAATGCCAAATATTTTTAAGCAAAAATAGATCACTGTATACATAGGAAAAACAACAATTCCATTCTCCCCACTGAACTATTTTTATTTAAAAATCATCAAAGAAATTGCACAAATTTGGCACTATGTACAGCCTTGGCTTGTGCACTTCATATACATTATTTTCATTAAACAATATTAAATATAAATAATATAATAATTCATTATATATAATTATTACTTACTAAGTATTGTATATACCTCTAGTTCCTATGTAATTGATATGATACAGCTGCTTTTCAAGCTTACTTTATTAAATAGCAGAATATATACTTAAAATGAAGTTCAAAAAATAGCACAGGCAGATACTAGCACTAGTGTAAATAATGCAGCGAAACATCACATCAATTTATCCTATCTAAAATCTTTCGCATTGAAAATTCGTAATTCCAATACAATTTCTTATTAGTTTCTCCTTCTGCCATAAAAACTGTGGTAATGGTCAGTGATTATTCAGTAAATTTTTTAATTTATAGCTTTTTTTCCCATAAAAATGATTACTTTTATTACCTTTTTTAACTCGTTAAAAAAATATTGTAGTTTTATACAAGATTGTCCAAAATTCCCAATTTTTTTTAATTGCTGAATTTTAAACTTTATTATGAATACATGATTATTACGAATATCGCAAACAATAATTTGACAAATTATTCACTTAAGGGGTAGTTAAAGAGTATTGAAAAAAGATTATATTAAAATTCTGAATGCACTTGTTGCTTTTAAAAAGTAACACCACATAGAATAAAATGTCTTAGAAGCAAATATTTTGTTCAAGTTTATTCAGAACTATTTTCAGCACTTCTGTTAAATTGTAAAATTTAATGAAGGTGTTCCAATGCTGCGAATTTATGAAAGTGTGGGAGGAAGCACTCACAGTCAAGTCTATTTTCTACCATAATCTAATGCTGGAAAAAATACCTTCACTGAAATCACTTTCTCAATCTGTTGCTGCTTTGCTTACACCATCAGTATGAGAAGTGTCACTTGACCCACCAAACTCTATAGCAAACTCTTCACCACTCTCCATTATGAAAAAAAAAAAAAAGCTAGAATGCGATATAACCCAATGCGAGTATGCAGCTAACAGAAATCCTAACCCTGCCCTCTTTAGAGCACTTCAAATTGTAAACAAAACCGATCAAAGTAGACTTCTTGTGCAACCTTGTTGTCACATCTGTAACTAACTCAATGATACAAATTTATTTGGAGCTTAAATTTATAAGCAGGATATTGTCAAGCTACACAAGTATTCTCAGGCTTTTAAATTTATGCAAAAATTCAAATCCTCAGTATTCTCTGACTTAGAAGTGTGTATTCACTCGGGCAAAAAAACACAGATGAAATATAGACAAAGTATGAGATTGCTAGTGCACATGCGTTCGGATGGCCTTCGACTGCTTTTGCTACCAATTAATCGAGTGTTTTGCAATGCTGCAATACTATTGGTCAGTTCCTCAGACTGCCTCTAACAAGCGAACGATTTATTAATTTTTTTATTTACTTCTTTTTTTTAAGTGGACATCGACCTTTCTCAAGATCCACGAAAGAACTGTAGAAAGTTTGGTGACAACAGCTATAGTAGTGACCGAGTCTATCGCAAACAAACACACAAACAAACATTCTTCGTTATATATAGAAATTTAGATACACTTAATAACTAGATTTTGATCACAGTAACATTCATAGGCATTTATAAATGAATAAATCCCTTATTCCCAAATAAATTTATAAATAATTTAATAAGTATTTACGTATTTTGTTAGGCAGACACATGCTTTTTATAAAGATATGCATAAATACCCACACATATTTAATATTTTATAATCTTTGGCACGTGCAAATTTCGGAGCCTTTCCTATATTTTTTGAGTAAAATAATTTACAATAATTCAGCATTTATCTGAACTCTGAATTTTTTACATAAGAAATATGCACAAACTAAATGAAACTTACATGCACTATTTTGAATACACATGCAAAGTCAGTTTTCCTTAAAAATTCCTCTACTAAGGCATCTCTCCCCTTAAGCAGACAGCCTTTGCATGTTTTATTCTATTTAATACACTTAACATCACCTTTATATGCCTAATTACAAATATTTTAACATATGTTATTTTACATTCACATTTACCCATCAAGCTTCAGACACGTTGATATAAGCAATATCAAATTCAGATTTTCTAGTAAATGCATTTTGGCAGAGCATTCAATACCTCTCTTCGGAATTTTATCCAGTTCAACAGTTCTCTGGTAATATAATAAATAGCAACTATCCATTTCAGATTTAAACATTAACCTCATTGTCATCAGCTTACTCCGCATACCAGTATGGCTTCATTTTTTGATGCAATTAAAACAACTAATTGATCTAAATTCACAAATACCCGAAATTTACATATTGCAAGGTAATCTAAAATGTATCGAAATACTAATAAATAACATTAATGATCCTTTTTTCATACTTTAAAACTGTTTTAAAATTACCAGACCACAACTTCATCTCTCCTGCTTTTATAATAAGGGATACAGAAAGGATTAAGAAATATTCCCCCCTCCATTCAACAGTATGTATATATACTGAATAACAAAGATTTTTCATTCATAACTTTGTATTACATTTTTAATCCTCAACTCAACATGTTGCTAAATAAAATTTTTAAAAAAGAGAACTTTATTTTGATATTTTTTTTTCTTGCAACTCTGTTAATCAATGACTATGAAATAAGACAAGTTTTGCATACAATTAATGCATAGATACTGAATTGTTTACAATAATTTTGCAAATATATTGGAGAATTTTAGAAAACAAATTCATCATCAAAGTGCTGTTGCAAGTTATCGAAAAATTACCAAGATGCAATTTTTGTGCAAATGACACTAAACTATACAAATTGCTATTACTCATTTAATGATGAATGTGCAAGTGTTCCTGCTTTTCAATTTGTATGGAGCTGTCATGTGTGGAAGTACTACCAACCCACTGTCAAAGTAACATGGTCTGGATGTAAATAAAACACACACTCTTTGCCTACCAAACCTTGGCAGCAATGTGTGAGCAATGGCATCTCCTTTTATTCTTACAATGACTCGTACACACATTTTGGGAGTAAGTGGATCAGCTCATTAAATTAAGGCGAAGATTTCTGCCCATATTTTGAAAAAAACAGAGACCTTTTCTCACAGTTCAGAATTATGTAGTATTCCAAAAATAATAGATATAATTCCTTCATCTAAACTGCATATTTCAAATCTAGCGATACTGCCAGATGTAGAATTAGCAGACCCTGAATTCTAGACACCTCATAAAATCAAACATAATATTGCAAAACACAGAATTCGGCCATTTTGCGATAGAGGCACTACCGACTGTTAATAAACAATCCTACTGTTATTCGATAAAAAAATCAAATTTTGATAATGTAATTAAGAAGTTTTTTAAATTAGAATCCTTTCCAGGAAATGGTAATGAGGTCATAAAAGAACGAAGGAGTTGTACTTTGGTGAAGAGCATTTTCATAAAACAGGTAAATATATAGTAAAATTACCTATGAAGGACAATGCTACTTCAATGCAGAGTTCATTTAAAGAAAGTGAACACAATTTTGAAATCGTATTTCTTAATAAGACTATGGATAATTTGTATTAGGAATTTATGAACAGATATTTAAGTTTAAAGCACATGGAACCTGTTTTGGCCGTGTATAACTGTGACACATGTTACTGCATTCCCCATCATGCTGTATATCATCTGGAGAACACTCGATTAAGAGTTATTTTCGATGCATCGTGTAAATCATCTAGTGACTACTCTCTAAATTCAGTTCTATTAAATGGAGGCACAATTCAAGAGGATCTTTTTCTATAGTTTCCTGATTTAGAAAACATCACTTAGCCTTCAGTGCTGATATTAAGCAGGTGTATCAACAAGTACTCAAAAATCCATTGCAGATATTTACAATAAATTGTACAGAAGCCAAGCTGTGATGCCCAGTGCAAGTTTATAAGTTACGAACTATAACACAAGGTACAATTAGTTCGCCATTTTTAGCTAAGAGAACTTTAAAGGCACTGGCATTAGATGAAGAGAACCATTTTCTAAAGACTGCTGTTGTCAGATTTACGGATTTTTTACATGGATGATGTACTGGCAGGCTGGAATACTTTACAAGCAAAGGAGCTTTAATCTGAATTATACAAATATTTCATTGAAGCGTTATAGAGCTATATAAATGGGTATCTGATCATCCAGATCTGCTGCATGATATTATAACAAAAGACTATCCCTTTGAGTCTCAAAGGAAGCATAGCGAAGACGCTAGGCATGCTCTCAAAACTACTTTACTTTCAAAATAACTGTGAGCAATGAAGAGAGTATTACTAAACTGTCATTAAATGAGTAATAGCAATTTGTATAGTTTAGTGTCATTTGCACAAAAATTCCATCTTGGTTATCTGAAACAGGTTAGCTTTTTTTATAGTTTGTGTCTTATTAAATCCATAGCAATGAACGAAAAAATATTCGTGCAGACTTTGGTTACATTGCAATGAAGAAAACCTCTGAAGGAGGTGTATGAATGGAAAAAATTCCTTTCCCAGCGTCGATTAAGCAATTGAACATTACCAGATATGCTGTAACTGAACATTCCATTAGAATTGAAATTCTTGGGTTGTAGGATGCTTCAGAAAAGGCTTATGGTGCTATTTACATAAATCTACTGTATTACCATCAACGGAGTGTATTATTCCAATCTCCTGCATAGCAAATCCAGAGTTTCTCCTATATAAAGCTTGCTTGAAGAGCATGAGAAACAACTAAAAGACATATTGAAAGCAGTCATGACTCTGATCTCTGATAACGAATGAACATTTCATAGACTCTTTCTTACCTGAAACTTTACAATACCTTTCACAAACTAGTCAGAATTCTCAGTTCTATTTTCAGGTTTCTCTTAAATTGTAAATTACAGAATAACATGCAGGGATATATAACTCCAGATGAAATACAAACAGCTCAGGAGTTTCTTATACAGCATGCCTAAGTAACTGCCTTTAATTTGGAAATTAGAGCTCTTCGACAAAGTAAACCTATTCCAGCATGAAGTAAATTAAAAGTTCTTGTTGATTTTCGAATGAGAATTTTCTTTTAAGACTTGGAGGAAGATTAAAAACTCAAGCTTATTTTTAATTGTAAACAACAGTTAATTCTGCCTCCAAGTCACAGAGTTACCATATTGATTTTCAATATTTTTATCAGAAGTAACTACATATTGGAGCACAAGGTTTACTTCATGAAATGCGTCTGAAATATTTCCCATTCATGGCAAAGGCTTTCCTCATAAAATAATGCATGCTTCTATTATTTGCTTTGAAAACAAGCCAATTGCAGCAAATCAGGTCATGGGTAATCTTTCCACTCAGCGTGTAACTCCGATTTCACCCTTTATTAATTATGGCATTGATTTTTGCACAGCATTTCATGTCCACTTCAAGGGTCAAAGCAAGGCCATTTACCCTAAAATTTACATTGCTATAATTATATGTTTATCTACAAAGGCAATGCATTTGAAGATAGTAACAGAATTAATGTCTAAAGCCTTTATACTGCAGCTCTTAAAACAATTTTGTGCAAGAAGAGGGAAATGTCTTCCATCATTACAGACAATGCTACAAATTTTAAGAACCTCATATACAAATATTGAAGGCAAACGGTTATAATGAACAACATATCACTGATTATTTCTTTTTATACAATTTTTTCTGTAGTAATGGAGAAAAACGAAAGCCTCCTGACAGAACTATAAATTTATCTTGTTTATTTAAACAGATAATGTATCATACCTCAGAATCCATATCAAGACGACCACACTGAAACTGGTCAATGTCAGAACCACATTCTTCAGTGAATTTGTAAATCAGACGATAATCACTGAATATTATGGCTTCCATTTTCTTCAGGAACGACCGACATTCTGGTTCTGTAGCATTTTCAGCAAACTCCATCAGGCATGATAACAAATGGCCTCGTTTATCTTCTGATGGTATACATTCCTTTTGCTGCAAAAGAAAGATATTTACATATACATAACAAATACACCAAGAAACAATCCAAAAGTAATACAGAAAAAAATGCGATAAAAATCTTGAGGGAAATTCTGCCCTTTTCCATACTGTGTGTTAACATGCAAGAGGCTAGATCTGGATAAGAATAAATATTTTAAAAACAATTTACTTTAGTTATTTTGCCTAACAATAAAATGCAATATTACTCAAAAGCAAATTATTTCATATTAACAAGGGGAAGGCAGGACTTAAGTGTTCTAAGTATTGAAGTTCTGTAACAAATAACCTTCAAATTACCTCTCATTACCCTCACGAAATTCAGCAACTTCCTTTTTTACACAAACATTTTTTGGTAGTACGAAACATTGATTTCCTTTTTATGAACATTTTACGTAGTAGTATGAAATCACTGACTATAAGATACTTGCAGTATTTAAGACAAATTACTACTATATCAGTCATTAATAAATGGAGCCTTCTTATTCAGTTAGAACAAATCCCTATGACTTGCCAGATCTTCATCAAATTTAGATTCCCATGGATTGAAACCTCAGAAACTAATACTCTTCTTTTCCTACAATCAGCCTTTGATGAATACTCACTAATAAGAAGATTGTACTGGATTATTCAATTATGGAAAAGCACAGAAGGTTTGTCTGCTTGAACTCCACTTAAATTCTGATTAAAAAAAACTCTAGGAATGAAAATTACGCTTTCATACTTATATTCCCCTACCACAGCCTCTAGAAAAGAAAAAGACTCACAAGCTGATGAATTTTAAGTAACCCAATCCTACAAAAACACTACATCACAATGATATATATCTTATATAAGACTGAAACCTCAGCCTGTCAGTTTGGAACCCAGGATCTACTAATCATCAGTCAATCATGGCAATCTTAAACGAAGCAGTTACTAAATATGAAAACTCTCTGTAAGTAGTTTTACTTACTCCCCCTCCCCCAATAAGTTTACTTTAAAAGTTCATACAGTCAGTTCAACATTTCCATCATCTCCCTACAGTACATACTGTCAATCAATACTAAAGGGTGTCTCAAAAAGAACACCACGTTTGAAAAGCCGTTATTTTTATTTGTTGTTGTTGGCAACATTGTTTCTGCATGTTTTCTTATCACTAATCATTGTGTTTTGATACTGTGTTTTTGTTTTCCAGCTTAATGTCTGTAGTGTATAGTCATGGAAAGATACAATACGGAACAGCAAGTGTTGATTGTGAAAACTCACTACAAAAATGGTGAAAATTTCGCGGAAACCGTTTGAAAACTCCGTACGATTATGGGGCACAACAATGCTTCAAATGAATCCACTGTTCGTAGGTTGACCAAGAAATTTGAAAAAACGAGTTCAACAGTAGACATCAAAAGCTCAGAACACCCTTGAAGTGGCCAGAGTGAGAAAAATGTTGCTGTTGTGCTTGGGGTCACTGTGAGTCTGGGAAAATCATGTTGCTGACGTGTTCAAGAAATGAACATGTGTCCAGCAACAGTGCACAGAATCTTAACGAAAGATCTGCATTTATACCAGTACAAAGTTCAGTTAACACAGTAATTTAAACCAGCGGATCACCGAAAGTGACGACAATTTGTGCAATGGATCCTGGAAAAAGAACGAGAGACGTGCTTTTACAAAGCGCATCATTTTCTCAGATGAAGCTCACTTTCATTTAAACGGCTTTGTGAATAAACATAACTGCAGAATATGGGGATCAGAGAATCCCTAGAGTAATTCACGAAAAAGCCATGCATCCTTAGTGAGTTACGGTTTGGTGTGCAATTTGGAGTGGGGGTTTAATAGGTCCTTAATTTTTTTAAGATGATCAAGGAAGGGCTGTCACGGTGAATGGAATTCATTATCGTGCGATGCTCACTAATTTCCTTCACCCCTGGTTGGATGAAATGAACATAGAAAATTTCTGGTTCCAACAAGACGGTGCAACTTGCCACACTTCAGGAGACACAATCGCTCTGTTGCATGAGAAGTTCCCAAACAAACTAATCTCGTTACAAGGAGACCAAACCTATCCACCTCGATCTTGTGACCTGACACCTTGTGACTTTTTCCTATAAGGTTACACTAAGTCATGAGTTTACAAAAACAAACCCTGTAATCTGTTGGAACTCAAACAAGAAATTCAACGGGTACTCAACGAAGTTGATAGGGAAATGTGCGAGCGAGTGATGGTTAATTTCATGGACAGAATGATTGCTTGTAGGGCTAGCAGGGAGGGGTCATATGCCCGATATTGTGTTTCACATATAATTTCAACATCTCCTGAAGAGAATGGTGTGTTTTGTTTGCTTTGTTATTTTGCAAATAAATAAATTTGATTCATAGTAGATTCAAATCCGGCATTCTTCTTGAGACACACTTCATTTCCAAATCACTTTCACATCCAGAGATGGCAGCTGATACTATTCCAAATTAGTAGTATACAAAGTCACATCAGCTATCTATAGAGACAAAGACTTAAAATGTTTCTTTAAGGATCAAGCGATATATTCTTCAAGGATATTGACCAGTACACATGGTAGAAATGGTGAACTGAAGAATGAAGATTTAAATCACATAGTTAAAACTATGCTGTTTATATAATTTTATCCAAGTTTTTCCAGATGGCTTTCTCTTTTCATCTAGCTGAACTTTAATGGTGTGCTGTTCTGCCTTCTCTTTTTCCTTTCTTTCTGTTGTCATATTGTCAATCTTTATGTTTATTTTGACTACAGTAACAACACAAAATAGCAATGCCATCTGTTGCTGTCAGGACAATGAATCTGTACAAACTATTACATTCATATGAAAGAGCATAATCTGTAGCACATCACGAGATTTTTAATCACCATATTAAATTACAATGCTTTTTAATATTTTAAGCATTATAATGCTTTTTAATCTAGCATTCATTTAATCTATCTTTCATCTACATATAATAACATAAAAACAATTAATTGTAACTAACTTTTTCAAAATATTCACTTAGCAAAAATTATCTCAATTTGAAGGTATATATTACCTTATTTATTCAAAAACAATACCCACCCCCTTACATTTTAGGATAAATTTTAAGAAACAAAAATGTAAATGAATATTTGATGAAAGCATGATTCTGATCAAATGTCATTTGTTTTCAATTGGAATGAAAGGCAAAGTACCAAATAAAATACAATATTTTGCCATGCATAGAAATAAAAATAAGGAAAAATTGGTTATTCTATATTCCCCTTGGATTATTGCCAAGTTGTTGTTTCATTTATTGCCAAATTGTTGTTTAATTTATGGTAACCTGACTAACTGAATGTTATGAAAACCCTATTAACGCAACTGGTTGCATGATTGCGGTGAATTTGACTGATGGGAAAGTATTTGTAAAGGCTTATTTCCGCAATGTCACAAAGGAAGTATGTTGCTTATTTTGTGCTGTACACCGTAAAATGGATGTATGTGATGAGATTAATGTGAAGTTTCTGTACAATTTGGAACAAAAGGGCAAAAAAGCATTAATTGACTGGTGTGTAAATGAAGGTTTACTTAGAAGTCATTAGAAGTGTACTGTTTGTACGAAGGAAATGTATATGGTCGAGCGTAAAGATTGTTCAGATGGCTTTGAGTGGTCTGTCGCAAGTAAGGTTCATGCAAGAAATGCAAATGACAGTCAGCCACTACGGAGGAGATATTTTACTCTTATTTTTGTGAACTTATGTGGTGACCGTAGTACGCATATTTTCTAGTTCAGATAATTTTAGAAAGTTTTTGGATGCTGTTAAGGTATTTTGTGTGCCACAGACTGAACACACAGAAATTTCTAAATATGGCAAGTCGATATTTCCTTTTTATAGTGTGTCTATGTGATAAAATGTATTTCCTTTTTTATGTTATTTCACTGCGTGATTTAAAATGCAGTTTATTTACTCAATAAAATGCAGTTTATTGAACATTTTAATTAACATTATTCAGTTGGTTACAAATCTTGTTCAGTTTTGGTGGTGAGTAACTTTGTTTTAACATTATATTATGTCATTATTCTCCTGATTTTTTTTAAGTGAAAATAGATCGTGTGTACATGGACAAAATCAAGGGAGTGCACAATGCTGAGTTTGTGCAATTCTCTGGTTTTTTTTTTTTTTAAATGAAAATAGATTGATGTATACATTGACTTGTTATTTTGGTTTTGTGTAGCAACCATCTTGAATTGTGCCTTGTTTGCCAATTGCCAAAAATAGCCAATTTTTGCCAAGGGGCTCCCACTTAAATATATTTTCACCAAAAAATTAATGATACATTAGACATCCCAGTGACCTTAGTAGAAGATACAGACAAACTGAAATCACTGAACTACACGCTGCTATTTTAATTAGTGATAGTTACGCAGTTTATATATAGTATGTTTATTCTAACACTGTAATTAATCTATACAGTATGATAATTAAACTTCCTTCTCTCATTCCACTATTTCATTTATTAAAATGATCAATTATAAGATCCTATCAAATTTCAAAACAAAAGTACAGCAAAAAAGGGGGTCTTATTTTTGAGCAAATACGGTACATTAAATGGTACTTTAGATCCTGCTGCTTTAGACCTGTTATTTAAATGACAAAAAATTATCACCCAAGTTCACTTTTACTCATCACATACAGTTTCTAGTTGCCTTATTTTTGTAGCTGCTTTTAATACAGCATCAAAAGCCTTTTCTTATCTCCTGAATTTCTACCAAATGAACTCTGCAAGGGAATACTCACGATGATAGTAATGCAAGGTAAGATTCATGATGATTAATCCTTCTAATTAACTTGTGCTTTGTTTTCTTTTCTTTAAAACAATATTTAAGGGTTTTTTTAAACTAAACATACTTTCTTATTCTCAGTTATATGTAATTCATGTTTTCCATAGGAAGTTAAATTTGCAGAATGCGATTAAATGTTACTTTTAAAAAATAAAGAATGATTTACAAAACTGATATTACAAACATAGCTTTTTAAAAAACAAGTACTTACACTTTCCAAAAATTTCCGACACATGTGTTTTGCTGTAGTGACAAACCTGTTATCAACAGTCAAATTTCTCTTAAAATTCCAAATAAGCTAAAATACAGAAAAAATTCTTGAAGTTAGAAATTTAAAAAAAAAAAAGTTATATGGGCAAGTCATTGTTAACAACGCTAATTTTACAGAATACAAAATAGTTATAAGTTCGCCAAAAAGAAAGCAATTCAAACCACTGCTAACGGCAGAATATAAATAAATGCAATGCATTTTTAAAATCCATTTTAAGTAAATTCTGCTTGAAATTCTTTACTAATTTACTATTTGACTTCTACTAGTGTCAAGAATCTGAGTCTATCAAGAAGTCTATCAAGTCTATCAAGAAAGAATGCAAAATTTACCCTTAGAGTGGTTTTGTTCATAATTAAATGTCATGCATTTTAACAATTGATCTGACACTTTTTTTAAAAACCACTCTCTGCAGAACACTGCTCCACATAAAAAATCTTAATTACGTAGGTCAGTCAGAAAGTTAGTTGCACTCCTTCGTAAAAATTTTCTGTCAGAGGCTATTTTGATGAAACTTTGTGGCAACACTTCAGACATGCACCTGTATCGCGCGATGTAGCGGCTTCCACGAGGCAAGTTTAGTTTTTCTGATAATCAGTCTCAAACATGTCTCGACAGCTGCAAATAGCGTCCAAATTGGAAATGCATGCAGTGATTCGTTTTTTGTGGGCAAAAAGCTGCAACTGCACTGAAATTTATGGGCAGTTGCATGAAAAGTATGGTGAAAATGCAATGTCACGTCAAGCTATTGCGAAATGGTGCAACATGTTTGAGAATGGACGTACAGATATTGACGACGCTGAGCAAGAGGGAAGACCAGCAACTGCAACAAATTCGGAAATCGCCGCTCGCATGAATGAATGCATTCTTGCAAACAGACGCATCACGATAAACAAAATCTCAAATGAACTGGATATTT
>KK115058.1:130188-166820 GCA_000611955.2 Stegodyphus mimosarum | reverse complement strand
GATGGGTGCCACGTCTATTGACGGAGGAACATAAAGGAAAGCGTTTTGAAAGTGCATTTGCATTTCTGCAACGTTACCAAACGGAAGGAAATTACTTTTTGAACAAAATTGTGACTGGAGATGAAACTTGGATTCACCACTTCTCACCTGAAACGAAACGCAGCTCGCTCGAATGGAAACATTGCAGTTCACCGACACGAAAAAAGTGTCGAACTGTTCCATCTGCAGGAAAGGTGATGATGACGCTGTTTTTCGATAGAGAAGGCGTGGTGCATACAGAGTTCATGCCGAAGGGTGCCAGAATTAATACGTCTTCTTATTGTGAAACACTAAAACCATTGCGGAAATCACTTAAAAATCGACAGCCAGGTAAACTGTCAAAAGGCATTGTGCTCCTGCATGACAATGCAAGACCACATGCAGGAAAACAAACGAGCGAACTTCTGAAAAAGTTTAGGTAGGAAGTGTGGAATCACTCTCCTTATAACCCAGACCTTTCACCTCCTGACTTATATGTGTTTGGTCCCCTGAAACAAGAACTTTCAAAGAGACGGTACCTTTCGGATGCCAAAGTGAAAGCTACAGTCCAACAAGGGTTATTGGATATTGGACGCGATTTCTTTGCAGAAGGCATCAAAAAAACTTGTACCACGCCTAGACAAATGGAGGCAATTACGTTGAAAAGTAGATTTTGAATGCAACTTTAAGATACAAATAAAGTTATTGTAAAATTTCTATCCTGTTTTGTTTTCTTAAGCAGTGCAACTAACTTTTTGACTGCCCCTCGTAAAATCCATCCAATTCTAATATTTCTTAGGTTTAAAACAAAAAGATAACAAAAACAGGTATTTATGTAATAAGTGAATGCAATATTCACGTAAAAGTACGCAAATCTGGAAGAACACCACAACACTCTAAAGGGGCTACATCTTCCTAAAAGTGTATGTAGAAACAAATTTAATTAGTTAGCTTATAAGGTATTTTCTCCTTCCTTCCCGCATACCTCTGTGATGTAATGGTAGCACAATCAGCATGTATTTTAGATGTCCAGATTCAAATCCTGGTGAGAGCATTGCTCATTTTTTACATGTCCTGCATTTAAAAAAAAAAAAAAACACCTAATAATTCTATAAATGGCACCCAAACTAAAATGTGGTGGACAATAAATCATCACCACCAGAATCTGGAGACTGGGTCTCCTATTTCCCAGTTGCCCTTTAAAAGGGGAAGTATATGAGGTATTTTCTCCCTCCTTCCAGCATACTTTGTGGTGTAATGGTAGCACACTAGACACATATATGGGAGGTCCAAGTTCGAGTCCCAGTGAAGGCACTGCTCAGTTTTCCTGTCTCTTGCAAAAAAAGTAAAGGCTCTACCAGCTAAAGGAAAACAGTTTTAAGTGAACATGCATGCTAGTTACTTTACACATACAAAATTAATAAAAACATTCTCATGTGATCATAAATAAAACACTTTCAAGCATGTGAATTAAAACACAGTTTCCAAGTTCATTTTATGTATAATGAGCAGGTTAGGAATATGAGGCCTTATAAATACATATACAAACTACAGATCAAACTAATGATTACAACGGAGAATTATTACAAGTTTACAAATTTACTGTAAAATTAATATACGCACACATCTAGGGTTAGAAATAAAAAATTTCCACATAATTTATGACATGAATGCACTGAATGTTGCAATAATGATGCAATTTATCATTGTCCAATTGAGCACCAATTCCATTATTCAAATGGCAGACTATTTTTAAAAATGGCTGAATACTTGAGCATACAAGGCTAAGGCAAATTATTACAGTACAAAGTCTCAGATCTGGATGTGTCAGGACTTAACTGATTCTAAATTTTGGATTTTTTCAGATATTAGACATTGGTTTAAATTTAGCAAGACGATATGTAAAATTTTCCAGATATCAGACATTGGTTTAAATTTAGTAAGATGACATGTAAAAACTACAGAATTAAAAACATGAAATAATGAAGCATTTATGAAATTTACAAAAAATAAAAGTTCAATATTTATTTGTTTGCTTTATTAAATATTTCATTCGATGGAAATTGCTTAAGTTGTTCCATTTTTGTGCTAATACTTTCTCATTTAATTCTAATATGACATAATATCTTAGACATAATGTGATCAAAGACAAAGCATGCTTAAGGTAGCAGGTAATATATTTGTAGCTAAGTATATGATATATTTTTTGCTGTAAGCAAATCATCAGAAAAATTACCAGTTTGCTAATATTTGAGTAAAGATGCATATATTAGTTTACAGCAAATGAAGGTTATTTTCTATGAAACAATAATGACCTTGTAGATTACTTTAAGGATGCTTGTTCTCATGTACAGGAATTACAAAAATTTTCATGCAACCAGGTTATGCCAATAACAGTCATACTTCAGGCAAAACTCAATGCTCAAAAATTCCCTACATCCAAATACTGGTTATCAAAAAAGTTAAATATGAATACTTTTATGAAAATTAATCAGTAAAGTGTAAAGTTCTTCATAACATAAAATGTACTTTTCTATTAGCCATGTACAAAATGATTTTATTACACTTAGCAATAAATTACTGAACATGGAGCTCTTATAATAACTATAAAACAAGGACGCTATATACTGTTCACTGAATAATTCCTCAATCTGTGAAAAGATATAATTAATTTTGAAAGCTCAAATAAACCTGTTTCTAACTGCATAGTATAAATTTCATTTGAACAATTAATGAAGCATAGGGGAAAAAAAGATCTTATTAAGTCTTTTTGAAAATAGCAATGAATATTTACTGCTGCACAAAGCATGGCTAGATTAGCTTTTAATGTTTAGTATATTAACTTTCATTCATTTCAACATTCAAATCTATATCAGTTTTCCTTCTTTCCCTTTAGCTTTTTAATCATGCAGTACAACTTTCATACAAACAATTACTTCAATTTACTATAGTGCAATTTAATAGTTTAAGACTTTCTGCTCTGCTTATGTTTATTTTGGCAGTTTTTAATCTCTTACCCTCATAGCAAGATGCAAGCTTAAAAATATTTTATATTCAGATAAAAATTATCACTTAAAATTATAATCTATTACATTACAAAATCTGATAAACATTTACTTCTACAATTTTCTAAATTGTTTGCTTGAAGATTTCTAAATAAGATTTATTATTATAGACAAAAGAAAAACTAAATTTTATAACTTTGGGAGAAGGAACAGATATATGTTTTTTCGGTACTTACGCCACCGCAGCTACAGATTTGGCGGTTTTTAAGTGCTGCCAATCTACACCTAAAATTTTTGCGACAAATCATAAAATAAAACACTTTATTTAAAATCAAAACACCTTTCGAAATTCAAAACACTTTATTTAAAAACAAAGTAAACAATCGGATTTTGTTGGAAAATGGGCCGATATACAGTTTAACGTAGATTCAAAACAGTCTCTATTTTCTTTCACCTGATACTGTCGCCATATGAACTCTGATAAATAAGATTCCAAATGATGTCTCGCTGTCCCTATAAGTCTCTTGTTCCTCCATTTAGCACTGCCCCACATTCTCTCAACTGTTTGTGTATTAACTCTTGTATCAGGATCAATAAAATTGTATTTATGATTAACTTCAGCATGTAGGAATCCTTCTATTTCTATTCTATTTGTTTGGTAACCTTTCCAACTGTAAGAATTATGCTACCATCTGCAATGTTTAATTTTATCAAGAATGGTAGAGCCAGTTCTATTACGAACAATGGCAACAAACGAATCTTTTGTTTCTCTATATATACCACCAAACACTCACTTCGGTTAATACTCGACCACAATTATTTTTACGTTTAGTTAATAAACTTTTATCAATTTCCACAATGCAATCTAGTCCATCTACCTTCTTGTTTGGTTATATTATTTGGTTTTATTCTCCATATCCAAGATACATAATTCACGCATGTAATTGTTCCAATCTATAACAGTTTTATCTGATAAATCAAGTTGCTTTTCACAAAATTTAACAGACATCAATGCCTCGCACCAGAAGTATACGAATCTCAAAGCTGAATAAAATGGAATTGTGCTTCCCTCACACCAGTTGTCTTTTCTAAATCCCACTTGTTGATCACACTGTCTTAAATTACACTTCCAAGACTTACATTTACCAAAATAAAGTTTCATGTCATGGGATTGGTACATTTTTGTTTTTTTGGTAAAATATTTCACTCTTGAAAAAATAAAATTGCATCTCGTTCTGTTTTTGGCAAAACCCAAATACGCAATTTTGTAGCACTAAAAAAATGGCATCAAAAATCAGCAAACAACAAAGCAACAAGCAATCCAAAAGATAACTGCGTGCACGTACGAACAACAGGGTTGCTGTGTGCGAACATGATTGTTTTTTATTGGTGCATTAGTGCAACTTCTGCTGCAGTGGCGTTAATACGTAAGTACCTTTTTTCTTTACTGTTCAATAGAAATAATTTCAATAAAATATAGCTTTACCCTACAAAATGAATTTATATTTATAAGAATCAAATACATACATGGTGACACTGAGGTGTTAGCTCTGCATCTTCTCTCCTCTGAAAGAGAAGTAAAAATATTATAATGTAAAATAAAATCAAAGTATATTTTACAAAAAATATTAAAAAAAGGGAGGAACAGGGTATTTTAAGTTTACAGATATAAGAAAATTCTAAAAATCTAAAATTCCCTTTTTATTATAAGAAGCTTCACTGCTTTTTAAATAATACACATATGCATTATAAACATAATGAGAAGTTCGAAGCTATATTTCTTAAGCAGACATGCTTATTTGTGAGCATATGAGCAATAAGTATTTACCTCCCACATGTTCTATGTATGAACATGTCAGTGGTAAATACTTGCTGCTCACATGTTCACAAATAAGCACTTAACTTTAAGCATGTGATTAAGGTCTGATTAAGGTTAAATGCCACAGTAACTTGGTGACGAATGAAGAAAAAGTTTTTTAGGTGTTAAAAAAATTTAGTTTAGATATAGCACATACAAGAAAATAATTACCAAGTTTTTATGAATTTGTACATTTCTACTAACTTTGATACATTTTTAAAGAAAATTTACTTAAGTTCTTTAAGAACATTTTATTACTCAGGATTACATATATATGAATATAAATATTTATTTCACTGCATACAAAACTCTCTGAGAAATGCTGTAGTGCTTTGGCATATTACACTTTATACTGAAAAATACTTAGAATGAGATAAAATTGCTCTTGCACCAATAAATTCCCTTCATGAGAGGCAGACAACAAAGACAACCCTGAAATGCTTTTTATTTGTACCAATTGGTTAATGGGCTTGAAAGTAACACTAATAACTAAAGAGCACTGGATAAATATATACAGCAATCTGTTTTCAATAAAAAAAAGTCAAAGAACTGCACAAACTTCCCACTGTGCACCAGTCATGATTACCGAAGAACAGCTGAAACTTCAAATGAACACTCTCTAGCATAATGAAAATACAAGACAGCAAACTCTTCATTTCCATTATGATTTGTTACAACCAAAAATAAACATACTCAATCCAAAAAGAAATAGTCGGAAAAACAAATAATGAATTTTTAATGTACTCAAGCGCACCTGTGACATGCACACACCTGGGTTGCTGCATAAATATTTGACATCTTAGGTGAAACCTCAGATTCACCTTTTTGCACACCTTTAGTGCAGTGCGGCTAACTTACTGCCATCATGTGCAAATTTTCCCTTCTTCCTTCTCCTTTTAGGATTGGGGTGCGAAGGTTGTGTGTGATGCCAAGTTAGTGCAATTCTCTGTTTGTTTCAGCAAAAACAGATTGCAGTACACACGAGAAGAACCACAGTGCAAAAAAACAAGACGTGTGCATTTCTCACATAGGAAAAAAAACAATATTAAAAAATACGTGGTCCTGGATGCAGATGTAAAGATACGATACCCAAACAAACATTTCTGTCCAAAGTCAGCAACAAATCCAACTTTTTGGTGGAAGATGTGGATAATCAGAAAGTACCATCAAATCTTAAGTAAAGATTAGATTATTTATCAAAACAGCCAGCTTCCAATACAGAAATGAAAATTATGACCACTAAAATCTATACAGATATAAAAGTAAAACTTATCAGACTTCGAGCTATTCGTGATGCCAAAAGAAACATTTACAGGAACCTTTACTTTTGGGATATCCCATTAGTGGACTTACACAAAAACCAATTCTTTGGCAAAAACCTATCCCAGACAGAGCTAGCTGTAAGGGAGACATTTTCACCAGCCTTACGTATATAACCTGAGTAGTTGAATGTTATGGAAATCCTATTATGACATAACTGGTTGCATAATTGCAGTGAATTTAACTGATGGGAAAATATTCGTTGGATGTCAGGAAGTTCATCGCATATTGTGTCCTTTGCATTGTAAAACGGCTGGTGGTAAAGTGGGTGTTTGATGGTATAGAACAAGAGAGAACACTTTCTTTTATTGAAGTGGTTAAGGACAGAAGAAACTTTGTTGGATGTAATTCAATGGAATTATAAATATTGTGTTTGTATAATGGAAATGCGTAAGGTTGAACGTAAAGATTGTTCAGATACCTTTGAATGGGTTTGTTGCAAGAAAGGTTGCCGAAAATGGCTGCCAGAGGTATAGAACGAGAGAGCAGAAAGCAGATTTTTTTTTTTTCCTTTTTTTTTAAAGTCCAAAGGGGCTTTGTCCCTGAAGGACTATTGTTTTCACTTTGCGATTTTGCATTGATTCACTATAAATGTCTGTATCACTTTCAAACTGTTGCCGTCAAATATGGCCTCTGTTATATTAAAAAAAAGTTAAATAATGAAGAATCTGTATAAATGTATTTATATTTCTCCAAATGTGATAAAATAACGGTAGCTAGAGCCATCCAATTTTGAATAATGTACGTTTCCCCCCGAATATGCACACCTGGAAGCCCAAATTTAGAATTTTGAATTTGTTTTATTAGCTATTTCATATTTTATAAAACTTAAATGAATTTTTGATGAACAAACTCAATGATTTAAAAGCAAGCAATGGCAATACAGGGGGAAAGCAAATAAACTTTTTATCTCCAGCACGTGTAACTGTGTATCGGAAATTCTAAAGATAAGCTCATTTTAAATTATTTTGCGATATTGCTGTTGAACTGAATTTTATAGTTTAAGAGCGAAGAACATGATATTTCATAAATAAAGGTCACACACAAAATGTTAAAAAACACCCCCTTTGGACATAATTTAAAATCTGAAATCTTTGTTTTTTTATTTATTTATTTATATATTTTTTGAAGTGGTTGAGGACATAAGAAACTTTGTTGCGTGTAATTCAATGGAATTATAAGTGTCCTGTTTGTATAAAGGAAATGCGTATGGTCGTACGTTAAGATCGTTCAGATAGCTTTGAATGGGTTTGTCGCAAGAAAGGTTCAAATGGTCGCCATATAAAGCGTTCTATTAGAAAGGGAATATGATTTGAGGAAAGTTTTTGTATGCTGTAAAGGAATTTTGTGTGCCACAGACTGAAGGCACAGAAATTTCTAAATAAGGTAAGTGGATATTTCCTTTATGTAGTGCTTAGATGCGGTAGTAGTGCATAATGCTTTTTATGTTATTTCATCATTAATGCAAAACATTGACAAATGCAAATCATTTTCGTTCATTTATACTGCAATAAATTATGAATTGCGCTTCTGTTCATTTACAAAATGTAATACGGACAGTTTGCAGTGAGCAGCTGACGGAAAAGTACATTACACATATATTGCAATTGACGGAAAAGTACATTACACATATACTGCAATTAGACACACACATATGTACGTATACATATGTGTGTGTCTAATTGCAATATATGTGTAATGTACTTTTCCATCAGCTGAAATATCATATTTGACCCTCACGAACTTATATTTTTATTACATTCAGTTTATGGTAGTAAATTGAAACAATTAGGGAAAAAATAACAATGAAATAAAAAAAAAAGGAAAATCAGTTTACACCACATGGAATTGTAAATTTTGTTTAGAATTGCTGAAAATAAATTTGTCTTAGAAAACAAACATCACCACATAAATTCAATTAAGAAAGATTCTGTTTCTTGCAGTTCCATGTAGACATTTATTGTGCTATTTTGCAAAACCCCATAACTGCTCTACTGTGTCAGTGTAGCATTCGGTTTTAGGGTCCACAAAATTATATGAGTGATTATAGTAAAATGTTCGAATCTAGCATTTTTTGTTTCTTCAGTTTTGCAGCCTTTCTAATACGTCAGAAAATATGCTACTACCATTAACAAAATATTTCTCTATCATGGTCATTAAAGTGCTTGCTGTTCGGAAACATTCTTTAGTTTCATGACACGATCTGCCAAAATTCCAGTGAGGTGAAAGAATGAGCCCAACATTGTTTTTTCTTCAGGTAAAAGACTTTCATCTACTTGAACTGCTTTTTTAGCTCCTCAGATTCCCCCCCCCCCATAACAATAAAGTATTGGCGCAAACTTCTCTCATATAGTTGTTCCAGTCGACAGTCATATTTTGGTTTATTTGATTTTGGTTCACAAAATTCACTTGATGTTAACTCTTGACACCATAGGTATATAAACTGTAAAGTGGAGATTCATAATCCATCAAACCAGGTTGTGTCCGCATTCCTTTCTTTTATTGGCATGATCATAGACTGCATAGCCATCTTGGTGATGATTCACTCATGCATAACCTTGTCAAATACTCATTTGAACATCACCTTTCCTTATGAAGAATTCCATCTTTTGGTAAAACTGGATGCTTTCCTCTTCATCTCTAGGAAATTGCCAAATTGTGTAGTCAATCTTAGCATACCGAAAAACAGTTTTTCTAAAAGAAAACTTATTTTTTAAAAAATGGGTTGTTACAGGGTTCCTATAAACATTAAATGCTTTAAAGTTTGTTATTAATAGGCACAAGATAATTATGTTTATTTATGTGAAACTTAGTTAATAGTTAATTAATAGTTGTAGTCCACCACGGTCAAATATTCTGGTACCCAGCTAATGGAAAGTTATACTGTATGTAAAATAAAAAATATAAATTAAAATTATAACTTCCCCCCCCCTAAATGGCAGGCACTTGCCGATAATGGCATTGGCCACTACTAAGGCAAAAAGTGGTGGCCATTTTATTGTGGAGGCACCTAATGGGCAGTCCCCACTACCTCCTATGAATGGACAGACAATTTTACATTCATGCCTTCTCTGGTATTCGAACCTGGGCCCTTTGTATGACAGTCTGAGCAGATAAAATTATAACTTAAATTAGCGAATACTCAAACTAAAATGAATAATTAACAGGCTATTGCTAATTTTAAATTATAACTTAAATTACCAATAGCCCCTTAATTATTCATTTTAATTTGGGTATCTTGCCTCTCTATTCTAAAAATAGAAATTGTTTATAACTTCTTGACTCAATTTCCACTACTACACTGGTTATCATAAATTAAGGAAAAATCACAAAAATAGAGAACTCCCTCAAAAATAAGCCAATTTGAATATGCTGCCAAGTAAGAGTAGCTGAGTAAAACTGCAATATGCAAATTAGTGGCACTGCACTTGGAATATGTCATCTGCGAGGAGCATAAAAGTCCATGTTTGAGAGGAAGCCCACATATTTCACTGTGATAGTGACATCAAAACTGAGATAGCCAATTCGTAACAATGACCTCCAGGCATTATTTCCCTGCAGAACTATGATGGAGAGCCAATGGGAGACTAGAGTCAGGACAAAATCAAACAGAAGTGACCAGATGGCTAAATGTGATTCCTTCTGCGGTTAGACTTTGGAGGCTATTTCAAACCACAGATTCGGCATCTAGGAGTTTCAGCCAAGAATGGCCAAATGCTACGACGAGCGCCGATGACCGATATTTAACATTATGTGCTTGCAGGAACAGAACCGCCACTCCGACTCTTCTTAGATCCTCCCTTGCTGCTGCAACCATCAGAAGGTTGGTGTTAACGTCAACTGTGCATAGAAGGCTTCACGAAGGTGGTCAGTATGCAAGGCGGTTCCTCCTATAGTATGCAAGGCGGTTAGCCATTTGCGTGCCGCTCACATCACGCCATAGGAGGAACCGTTTGCAGCGAGCACAACAACATGTCCACTGGATACCTGATCAATGGAGGGGTGTTCTCTTTAAGCATGAGCCCAGGTTTAGTCTAGAAAGCGATAGTAGGTGTTATTTGATATGGAGAGAACCTCGAACCCGTTATCATCCGTGAAAGAGATTAAGTAATTTAAGTACAGAAGTTGTAAGGTTTATCCTAATTTTACAAGAGTTATTTTAAGTTTATACATCTTTCCTGTCTCTCCTAGCTTCAGATTACAATTTCCTACCAGAATGTATTTTCAGAAACATGGTTAATACAAATGAGTAAGAGTAGTATTAAGTTGATGTTTCACCGACTTCGTTCCACAGCCCGAGTTCCTGACTAGCGCGCTTTTGCCTTTGGCTACCTCTATCTCTAAGCTTACGCTCGGCCATATTTTAGACCTTTAATTAGCTTTTCGACTTAACTGAGAAATAGAAGGGACCTCACAAAATGATTCATCTTAATTTGAATTTGAATTTTTGTATAGTTATATTTTTATTTCCGTTATGTTACGTTAAAGAATCTTTTGGCCATAAATCATAATTAAAAATTTTGATATATTTATACAATGCTAAAAGTGAGTTAATTACCTTACAGAGGGTTTTTAATTGCTATCACATTTAAGCATCCTATAGCCATCAGCAAGTAGCTATGCTGATTTGCTTTGTACAGACCTGCCCATTGTTATCATAGTTATTTTATTAGTCAGCTATGTTATTAGTTAAAAAAGTTCATTTTACATTGCTTTACAATAAGAAAACGTGGATTGTTTACGATAAGGAAATAATTAGTTTTAATAGAATTTATGTATGTTCTAAAGGACAATTCTGATTTTATATTGAACGCAACAGTTTTGCAAAGGAATTTCAAGATAAGAACTGTTAAAATTACATTATGATATTCAAGCAAAGATTTTCAGAACTACAAACTTTAGCAATTCTTTCTTGAAAAAATTAGGATAGTCTTCATAGTATTGTCACAATTTTTTTTTTTTTTTTTTTTTTTTTTTTTTTTTTTTTTTTTTTTTGTCGTAAAATTAATGGCCTCAAGAAAAGTAAAACTTTGCCAGAAAAATAAGATTACAGGGGCAAGACTACTTAAAAATGAAGTAAATGGCTATCTCACTAAATTAGTAAAATACCGCAAAGCTGGCAACCATTTGAGTGATTAATTTTTGGAGCCAAATTTCAAAAGAAATTACTGAAAGTCACTAAACTTGCCAACCATTTGGCAACATTTTGGTCTGGTCCCTGTAAAACTGTAATTGGTACTATAATTTATCCCTTTATGTAACTGTATTTGGCCCTTAATGTAACAAACTATATATGCCTTCCAGTAATTTCAAGAAATGGAAGGTATTGAAATTCTTCGACGGCCGGTGGAGAGGGACTATATAAGATCAGAGAGAGCACGAGCATTAAAAGATCTCTGTGCAAGCTTTACTCTTTAGATGTGCTTTGCATTTCATTGTGTTTAACATTCTTAGTAGTTTGAAATTGTAACTACAGATTGTGCTCTATCATGCTGAGAAAATCTGTATAAGTACTTCTGTGGAAAGTTCGGGAACTGTAAAGTGTTTCTCTTTTGGGAAAATAAATTTTATCAGTTCTATGTGCATTCGATCCACTACGAACTCATACACACTTTATAATATTTTCAGAGAAAAATGAACTTGCAGACTTTTAAATTTCAATAGAACTCTAAAATTTGAAATTTTTATTGGCCACAAATGTTATATTCAAAATTCAGATAATTTTATGATTTTTCCCAAAATTATATTTCTTTTGTTTTGCTATCCCTCTTTATATTGATTTATCATAAGTGTTATATTCAAAATTTAGATAATTTTATGATTTTTCACAAAATTATATTTTGGCTCTACTCTGATATAAGTCCTCGGTTGCTCTGGTCGCCAAATGTGGCGATATGTGTTCTGTGCTGGTTTTTGGTGGGAGTTTTTTGGTATAGCAACCTTTTTGACGTTAAAAGTTCAGTGGGTGCCGTGGTTTTGTTTTGCGTTTGGAGTTTCGATTTTTGGGGAAAGCGTAGGTTGCGTTAAGGCCTAGGATTTTGCAATTCTGTGATTTTTTTTTTTAAAGCCAGTTGCTTTCTAGATGGTTTCTCATCAAACATTTTTGGTGAGGGTTTTTGAAGCCGAGCATGACGTGTCATAAGTCAGAAAGAATTTTGAATGGTAAGTGAAGCTATGTTTTTTCTCGTGTATTTCAGGGAATGTTAATGCATTTTGTAATGTATTTAATAAATATTGTATTTAAGATGATTGTGTTATTAATGAATTATTTCTTCACGGTTTGTGTTTATGCTTACAGTTTTAAAATTTATTGTTATTATTTTAGCGAGGTTTGCAGAATGTCATGATTTCTGCTTAGTGCCACGAATTCTGCGCGGTGCCATGAATTCTGTAATTCTCTGATGTTTTTTAAAGCTAAAACAGATCGCTGTGTACATGGTTTTTAAGGGAATTATGTTATTAATAATGAATGATTTGTTCACTGGTGTGCTGGTAGAAGTATATTTTTGTGGAAATGTATTGTTATTTTAGTTTATTTTAGCGAGGTCAGAGCTATGTGATTATTTCAGTGCAGTGCCACGAATTCTGCGCGGTGCCACGAATTCTGCAATTCTCTGATGTTTTTTAAAGTTAAAACAGATCGCTGTGTACATGGTTTCTCGTCAAACATTTTTGGTAAGAAACTTCACACTTTTACTACGTAAATTTTTTGTTTTTATTTCGGACTTATAGCGTAAATTGTGTGTAAAAACGTGGTTTTTGCAGACATTTTAGGCTTAAAGTCCGAAATGTACACAAAAAATTTAGACAGTAATGGCGTGTCGTGGAGTTTCTCACCAAAAATGTTTGGCGAGAAATTTGTCGCCAACCGGGGACTGATATAAGAGTAGTTCCTATATTTTTTGTTTTGCTACCCCTCTAATGATTTCTTCTAGAAAAGTCTTACCACCAAGCCTTTTTCTCTTTGAAGGAGTGCGGAGAATATGTAAGATAGAAAGTACGAAAGAAAAACAACTAATTTTTGCATAAGAATAGTACTTTTAATTCCTCATTTTAATTTGGCTATCTCACCTTTCTGTTTTAAATTGTTTATAATAATTTTTTTTAACTGTGTCTTTCCAAATTAATTCTTTTCATGTTTCTCATGTAATCGTACTGCAATCGGATGGATCTCATCCAATAAAAGAAACTTTTTACTATAAATACTGCTGTTAGTAAGTAATATGTAGACCTTTTGTCTACTTTGCTTGCTGCTTATGCATATGTTTTTCTAATCTTCAAGTCACCTACAGAATTATTACATACACGAAACTAAAGTTGAGAAATTATTAAAGCCATGCAGTATGCTATGAAATTAATTAAATAATCAAGAGATAATAATTAGGTTTTATTGTAGAATTGGGTGACCCTTCGATTAGCGACAAATTCTGTTCAGTTTTTGCGATGAAATACCATTTCTGGTTACTATGACAGTTTTAGCTTCCTGATTTTTTTTTTTAAGTGAAAATAAATCGATGTGTACATGGACAAAGTTAAGGCAGATTATGCAATTCTGAGATTTTTTTTAAGTGAAAATAGATCGATGTGTACATGGATACCGAGTTTGCGCAATTCTTTGACTTCTTATTTTGATTTTGTGTAGCGGCTTTCTTGAAATTGTGCCTTCCAGTGACAACCTTGGCACCAAAAAAGAATTGTCAAAAAACAAGGGGCACCCAATTGTAAACTTTTACCAATAATTAAATCAAAATTAGATTATGAAAGGATAGGAAGTTGTACCAAAAATTTAATTATAAATAGTGTAGCTAATTGCCTTCAATTTACCCAATGGTTATTCTAGTTTTTTACTCAAGAATTCTTTTTATAATCTTTTTCAAATCTTTTTAGTTTATATCTCGAGGTCACAGCCGAGCAGGTTATACCTTGATAATTTATTAAATTATAATTTTTTTTTAATTTAGTTTGTTGCACTTTTAAAGCACTTTGATAATTAATAAAAATAAGCTTAAACTTTGCAAATTAAAATGCATTCCATTGAGAAATAATTATGTTTGTAATAAGTAAATAGGAAAATATAGGCGTTCAGCTTAAATTAAATTCAGCTTAAATTGAAAACAAATTAAAATAATTGAAAATAGCATAACAAACTGATAGATAACACTTTAAGATATCATCAGGGTGGGGATTTAACTTAAAATATTTCTCTTTGTAACATTTAGAACTTCCATCTAGAACAAAGCATTTCAGTCATTCTTGATAGTCAAAAAGCTATTCTGAAATTCTGTGTTTATTAAGGGTGCTTTAAAAAATCAAAAACAATATCCCTACTTTTTTGGAAGTCTCAGGTTAAAATGAGTAAATTATTGCAGTAAAATAGTAATTGAATTAAAAAAATAATAATTAAGTATGAATGAACTAATAAGTAATAAAATACTAATATTGTATGAATGAATTAATCCCTAAAGTATCTTTAATTATTTATATATATGTTAATAGAGAATTTATGAAAATTATGATGATAGTCACAGTATTTGTGTTCAAAGGCCATTTATAGGTATTATCCACTACTAAGGGCGGAAGTGGTGGTCTCATTATTTATTATGCAGGCACCTAATAGGTGGGCCACAGTTGCCTCCTATGAAAAGACAGACGAATTACATCCATGCCTTCTCCTAGATTCGAAACCCAGGCCCTTCAGCACAGCTGTCAGAGTCGTTAACCACTTTCCTGTCTGGACAACACAGTTACAATACTTATTTCTATAAGTCAACAGCAAGAATTGCTGTCCATTAACTGGTTAAGTACCAATATTTAAGTTGACATGCTTCAAATAATTATTGAAATGAGCTATAATTTCAACAAAATTCTGATAATCAATATTTTTAGTACATAAAAGCATGAAAATAAAAAAGTTCATAAAACTGACTTTTTTACACTATGTTATGCTATTTCAAGAACACTTCTTACTTAAGACTTTAAGGAAGTAACCTTCAGGTTAATGCATGTTTTAGTTATTGTTGTTAGCTGTTAAACAAATACGTAAAATAAAAATAAAACTTTAAAAATTTTTCTTTTCAAAAAAATTTCGCAGTATGTGACAATTTTTTAAACAAGAATTACTTTTAACATGCACCCTTTTTTTAAATAAAAAACCTGATAGATACATGTGCAATGCACTTATCTTTTCAGTCACTCATTCGGAGATTTTTCCCAGATTTTAGAACAATGGTATACTGATGTAAAAGTGATAAGTCGAACAAATGTGTGTGAGGAAAATGCTTGCGGTAGTACATAATTCTGCAAAGGTGGTGGCTGACATTCAATACAGGTGTGCACAAGAATGTTATTCTACAGTTTCGAGAAAAGAGAGACATAATTTCGAGTAAGAATGCACTTCTAACCCGAATGAATTCGTGAAATTAGGAGTAAGATGTTTTCTCTGAATAAATGAAAGCAAATAATGCTTACGTAAAGGAAATTATCTCATAACGAAAATTTTGAAGTTCATAAGTTGTATCATTTCTTTTAAATGAACAGCATATACGTATATGCAGAAATTTAATACCTATATGCTATTCTTTTTCTTATTTTTAAATGTATCGTTTTTAGAAAAGGCGTTTAACGCGCACCCGTAAATTTCAATCTTATTTTTTGTATTAAAAGCGCGCGTTATACCCCGGAATAAACGGTAAATAGAAGTGCAGTTATCATATGCACACATATGAGAAATGTTTACAGTTCTGCATGTTTAAAATGTGCCCACTTTAATTATTTTCTCGTATTAGTACAAAATTATAACAGAATGCCTTTAAATTACGCATTAATTTTTTACAAGACAGCAACGATAACACTACATTTAGTTGACAACTTGCCAACATTCTGCCGGTCGCTGCGTAATCTAAAGAACGTTCTAGTAATTAAGAAGTTAGCCTAGGGTAAAATCTCTTCTTAATTTGTTTCAGCAATAAAAAAGGGGGGGAAGAATGCCTTCAGTGATAAGAAGCAGGAAATGCGGAATGAACACGTATACTATTTTAAATGTTCAAGCAATTTCATCAATGACAACCTAAAAAGTAGCAATAAGATCCTGCTTTAAATATAATTTAACAACTCATATTTTACAAACAATTCATTTATGTAAACTGAATCAAGTTTACAATTTTGTTTACATGCGATACATACCACCCCTCAACAGAAAAAGTACGAAAAAAAATGACATTTCCTATGAACAAAGATATGAAATACAAGACAATCAAATATACTCAACAAATTACCTTATCATTCTGCAAACAATCAAGAACAGCAAAATTATTATTTAAAATACTAGCGGGACAAATTCGTCTGATATCGTCTGTACATTCTGGAGTCTCCGCTAATTTAATCCTTGGTGTCTGAGTCGTAGATGCTTTGAAGCGAGGCTTTATATTTGGTAATTTTATATCCCTAGGCAATACATCTTTTACAGGAACAGCAGGTTCTGATGAGAATACAGTTGAAAACAATGTGAAAAGTCCAATATAAAACATGACATTTAATTCTACACTCCTTATTAATTTGTCATCCATCGTGAATAAGTAGCGTTGAGACGTCTAAAAGTCTCCTAGTTTAATATGGGGAACACCGGCATACGTTTCCTTGGCAAGTAAATGCTCATGCATAGAAACATATGGTACCATTTGAACATGCGCCGTTGAAACAGCCCTTAATAAATTTCGGAATTTTAGGAAGAAAAGCTGGAATAAATAGAAATAATTTTGTAGAAATATTGAGCAAAAATACTGTAACATTCTATTTATTACTCATATATCTTATTCAAAAATAAAATCAAATAAAAAAAATTACTTAGAACAATTTAAATTTGGGCTAAAGTTCGGGAACAACCATGGTGGCGACAGCTTAGCTCAACAATAATTTTCGACATTTTATTATGCCAACGGATGAGTAAATATTAATAAACAAACAGCTCAGGCGACGATATTTTATGAACACGCCGCCCGATTTGTAAAGAAAGTTTCCCGCCAAAAAGTGTTTTTAATACTGTTAGAAAAAAGAACATGAAAGCAGTATCAGTAATCACCAATCAAATCCATGAATTCCTGCCAATGTTTTGGTAGTTTTTCAAAGTCTTCGCCCCCAAAACTTGGTAGAAGCGAGTCCAAAAACAGATCAACAAACAGATTTCGGACATCCTGTGCAGAATGAGAGATAACACCGCAAGATGTAGCTGCAGGTATAAAAGGAAATAGAAGTCCAAAGGAGCGATGTCGGGGCTATATGGTGGGTGTGGCAAAAGATTCCGTTCGAGGCCGTACAGAGTCCCGCGAGTGAATGCAAACACATCTGTCTTCATTATCTCAATGGAACATTACTTTTTTGCGCTGGAACTCAGTTCGATGTTTTTCCTTGATAGCAGCGTCAACACGGACTAGCATATCGCTGTACATCTTACTGTCGAGGGTTTTATCTATTTCCAGATACTGATTGCAGATAATATAGCGGCAATCCTATCCGATACAAAGCATGGTCTTTTTGTTAGTCAAATTGAGCTTTGCGACGTTGCCGATGGGTAACTGGGAACAGACCAACCAAGGCCAACTAGATGGCCTTGGATTAACCCCCTTTTCGGCTTGTGTTATTGAAGTAAATCCACTTTTCATCACAAGTGACTATCCAATCCAGAAGTTTGGACTTGCGTTTATATTCTAGAAGATTAGTGCAGACCCGAACACGTCTGTCGTTGCCTACTTGAGTCAGCTCATGAGGCAGCGATTGAACTTTTACATCAAGTTTAGGCAATACATAGCATGAACATCTAACTCGTTAGGGGGCTTTCGACTGGTTGCATGCTGATCTTCTTCCACAAGTTCTCGTAGACAGGCCTCGTCAGCATCAATAGGCCGGCCAAAGCACTCTGTTTCGTAAATGTCATAGTTTTTGTTTTTGAACTTTTGGACAGTGTCATATGATACAATATTAGTATTTAAAGCTGTAGATATGATTTAGTGACATTCTGGAGCTGAGGTTTTGCAACAGAACTGGAACTAAATGATGGTTCTGGTCTGGTATTAGTCTGGTATAGTTCCATTTCAGACACCTTGTACTTAATGATAACTATATTTTCTTACAAATTTCACAACAGTGTTTTAAAGCAAGTCCCTTTCGTTCAAATGCCAGTAATCATTTGACAAAATATTATTAAAAACGCAAACGCGAATTGTGTGCGCAGACGATATTTACGGTAGCGGGGAAACTTTCGTTAAAACCTGATAGAAATATAATTGCAGTCGGTTGCTACTGCTCAAATTTTAGATACTGGCGAAGGATTTAAGACATTTTCAAGTGTTCCTCCTGCTAAGATCAGGTTTGCTACCTCGAGTGCAGGCTATCTGCGGCCTTGCTTTATTCTCGCCATTAGGCTTGTCACTCCGATACTAAGTTTGAGCCGACTTTCTGTCTGTGTAACCTTTAGCTAACTTAGAAAACTTTCTTAGTTAAATTCGTTAAGTTTTAATTTAAAGGCGTAAATGATAGCTGCTCCTGTAAACACACTACATGCCTTCTGTTAATTTTTCTCTGAGTTAAGTAAAAGGATTGTTTGCACTTTTCCAACATTTTTGTCGTAATTTTTAAGACATAGCGATGACGAATTTGAAGAGAAAGCTACGCCGGAAAAGTAAAAATACAAGAGTGCGTGCATTTAATATTTAATAAATAAACGTTTCGTAATTGTACTGTTTTAATATCCAGAAAAAAGATTATACCAGAATATTCTCGTGATGATTAAAAAGCGTATAAAAGCCAGATTAAAAACATCTCAGCTCGGTTGCTGTCGTTTTAAACAAACTGTTATTTACTTAATGCTGTTATTAATTGTAGCGAATTCGCTGTGAGATCGAATTAGTTTCTCTATATTTTGAATTTGAGTTTTATTTAACTCTGTAGTAGTTTAAAATACAACTACTGTGAGACATTGCGATATTGTACGAATATCTTTGAGGAAACATTTCAGCATTTTGTTCTATTTCTTGTGCAAAGAATAAATTTTATTAACCTCTTATCAACTTGTACATTCAATCCATTAGGAACTCATACGTACGCAACACGTTTTGGTGTCAGGAGTGGACTTTGAATGCCAACCACGAGAGGGATGAAAGAACAATTAAGACAGCTCGCCACTGCTTTTGCTGCATTTAAAGAAGAGATTAAAGCTGGCCAAGAATCCATTAAAGAGGAGACGAAAGCGGGTCAAGAAAGGATGGAAGCTGGTCAAGCATCTGTTAAAGATGTGATGAAAACTGTTAAGGAAGAAATGAAAGTTGGTCAAGAGGAAATGAAAGGAGAAATCACCTGTATAATAGAAAACAAATTCGAAGCTATGGAAGGCAGAATTGACACTGTTGAAAATAAAGTTGGACACACTGAAGAAAGAGTTTTTCGGTAAAAGAACAAATACAAGAAAGAATGTCTTCTGTAAAAAAACAAACAGAACAGAGAGTTTCTGCCGTGGGACAACAAACTGATAACAGGGTGTCTGTGGTCGCCAAAGAAGTTGATACCTTGAAGACGGCAGGAAACAATAGTGATGGTTTTAAATTTTACCCATGCCTGCGCATCCCTCTCTGAAGCTATCGACATATGATGGGAAGACCTCCTGGCAAGTGCATAAGATACAATTTTTTATAGTGCCGGATGCGAACGGATGGGAATTCCGAGCTAAGGCTTGTCATCTCGCCGCTTTTCTGAGAACAAACGCAGCGGTTATCCTGCAGACTCTTCCTGAAAATCAAAGGCTAGATTTCGAAGCTCTGTCTGGCGCATTGGAGCTTCGCTTCGGGGAAAAATGTTTGAAAGACTACAGTAGGCTCCAATTAAAATCTCGTCCACAGAAGCCCACGGAAACACTCCAAGAGTTCGCAACGGATGTTGAAGGGCTGTTTCACATCGCCTTTACGGAGTGACCAGGAGAAACAAGAGAAATACTGTCCCTGCAATAATTTATAGACCGCATCCGGGATCCTGAAATACAAAAAGCTATGTGAATGGCAGATGTAAAGGACTTGAAAACGCTCTAGTGTACGCCACGGTATTCGAGGCAGCCTAGCAAGCCACTCGATGAGGCCACCACCCAATCAGAGCTGCTAACGTACAAGAACCAGTGGATCAAATGGCTGCTCGCCTAGACGATTTAACCAGACAACTGAATGTCTTGAGACGGAATATTGGTGACAAGAAACAGACCGTAAAGTGCTGGAGCTGCAGTGCTGAAGAGCACATACCAAGAAACTGCAGAATTTGTGGAAACGTTGTGGAAAGTGACAATAGAAATATTTTAAGTTAACTTTTTTCTCGCAACAGAAAAGTCGAAAAAAATCAAATTGTTCAAAAATAGGTAAAATGCAAATGGAAACACAAACAGAAGGAAAAGAAATATTGCCGAGTATAAAAATTAAACTGCAAAATTAATCTTGTTCTTTAGCAAGTGGTAACTAATAGAAAAGTTGAAAATCATCTTTCGAACATCAGCAAAAGTATTCAAATGAAAATTTCTCATTTTATTCTCTCTCTCATTCTCAAGTTATTTAGAATACTCTGTGCACTTTTAGACACCTTCTTCGAGGTTCTTAAACAGAAACTTCCGGTTCACGGCGTAGAACAAGAACAGGCATAATTCTGCTTCTAAAGACAGCAGATGCAAAATAATAGTAGACTTGGAAAGCTTTAAAATTAAGTCAGTTTTTTTTTCAAAAATTTCGTCAAAATTGACGATTAGAAGGTAGTCGGGTAAACAAAAATAAAATTCAATCCGAAAAGCATTCCGGTTTAAAAAATTAAAGTGTTTAGATCTGCACGCTTTCTCTCAAAGGAAATAATATACACCAGAGGCTGGGAGACAAGACCGCTGAATACTAATAGTTCAGCTCAGGTTTAAATCCTAGGAAAGAGCTTATTGGAATTTTCATAATTTTTTCAATATATAAGGCGAATCCCACCCAGTTTCTTTTGAAAACTCCCCATATGCATCCTTTTCCTTAAGTACTCATAGAAGGTCCTCGCGTGCTTTTCCGCAATGCAGTAATCCTTAATTCTCAATGTACAAATCAATAAATAAAAATCTGATGTGAACACCGCATAACTTTCTTGTATACCTATTAAATTATACACACTGTAGCTACATTTCATTTAAACTTATTTCCTCGAATTATTCTAACTTAATTAACCATTCCTCAAGGCAAGTTGAAAATGACACCAAAAAAAAAAAATTGCAAATTCTGAAATTAATTTTTTTAGGTTATTTTAGGTTAATTTGATTATGACACAGCATTTGAAAGCTATCTTTACTAAGAGGAGAGATGCCGTCATGGAAGATTTTCTAAGGCAAACTGGCTCATATCACACGGGGGAAACCACGAAACGCCCAGGTAGCCAGCCCGCTGGCGGAATTTGAACCTTAGACTTATAAGGTATATCTCCCACATTCTTAGCGTGCCCTCGTGGTGTAATGGTCAGCACACTGAGCCGGTATTTCAGAGGTCCGTGGTTCGATTCCCGGCGAAGGAATTGCATATTTTTCATGTCTCCTGCTACTAAATAACCTAATGTCTCTACAGACTGAATTATAAGAAGTGAAGCAACAACCTATGTTAGGCGTAGAATTTTAGCATAGAAACTCAAGGAGTATTTCTCTTCTATCTTAGACTGAACTACCAGTATTCAGCGACTTTACCGCTCGGCCACTGATGGACTCTTGAAATTAAATATCCCGGTCCCCCCCTTTTTTGTTGTACGGCAGTCAAACTTCTTGCAGTTTTGTATTTTTCATAACGAATATAAAACTTTACCAAATAAGTATGTAAGGTTTTAGTTTAAACTAACAAAGTTTTATTTTAATTGGCCTTTCCTATCTGTTCTCATTTCAACTTCCCGTTAGAATAAGCGCGCGTTTCAGCTTTATGCTAATTTGAAGTGGAGCCAGGTTTCTATTTAAGCGATAGGTAGGAACCTCTCAGTGTGAGAGAGCTTTGAGTCTCAGATCACGGCTGCTCTGTTCGACATTCGCCTGACCTTAATTCTAAGCCTGAACGCTGTTACTCTATTACTTATTGAAGTAAATCTAAGTGCGTTAGTATTAGTTAAACCTTGCTACGCACCATTTATCATAGAGGCCAACCTCGCGTTTATAGCTCTGTGAGCAACGACTACTTTAGTTTAAATTATTTGATTGTTCAGTTTAGACCCAAGTGCGGTCATTATTTTCTGTATTCCTCCCGAGTTGGGAAGTGGCTGTATATAATTGTGGTTTAATAAAAGAGGATTTTAAATCTTTCTTAAGTGCAGTTCTTCTACCACTTAACCACAGTTTTCTACCACAGAGAACATAGCTGTATTCAGCTCCCTGTTTAAGAACAGGACTCAGTTACTTTCACGAATATGTTTGCCAAGAATATGCACCGAACACTCAGTCCTGATAAGTACAGGAACCTCATTAAAAGTCAAATTTCGTTATTTGTCCAAAATTATTATTATTTAATTTTTAATTGCGAAAACATGAATATTCCTGTCATTTAACAACATTTCCTATATTTGGAAGTATATGTTTGCAATAAACGATCTAGAAAGTAAAAGCTGGGTAAGGACTATTGCAACGAAAAAGAGAAGTGCACAAATAGATTTTATAGCAGTTCCATGTACAAAATTTCAGTACTTTGCGGTTAATCGTTTTTGAGTTATACGCGATACATACGTACGTACGTACAGATGTCACGAAAAAAATCTATTTTGACTCAATTTTACAATCCGTTTTGAAATAAAGGGTCCTTTATTCTGTCTGTACGTACAGACATCACCCCCGGTCAAATAATAATAATAATCAAAATGGAAATGGGAATGGTCAAAATGGATATTTCGGTTGAAATCTGAAACCGGAAATTTTTCGCGATTACAATACTTGCTTTATTTCATACAGGGGAGTAAAAAAATATTGAAATATTATTAATATTAAATTACTTTAAAATCAATATAAAGCGGGAATACAGAGACAACTGGCAGTCTGTATGCTACAGATGTTTATCATTATCAGTTAGATTTTATTCTTCTACTAGCTTTTACCCGCGGCTTCGCTCGCGCTGATGTCCTTAAATAAGTTTTAAAGACTATCGAAAATAAAATAAAATAATTTGATTTTTTTTTCTTATTGTTTGACCAGGATAATCAGGATAAAATTTTAGTTACTGTTACTTATTTAATTACTATTACTGCCATTCTTCAACACCTACAGGCCGCGGATATTTTGTATTTACGCGGAGTGAATCGCCACGAAATCTAGTAAAACTGCTACGTACATTTCCTGATGAGTGAAAAATACTTGTGAAGAGCCAAAGACAGAAAATCCTGAAGGATTTTAAATAATAAACTAAACAAATAAAAATTAATAAACGCTTAATTAATAAATGTTACGCTTCCACGCCTTAATGACTTTACCGATCATCATGAAATTTTCAAGAAATATTTTTGATACACTAGAAAAGGTTAAAAATGTTTGCGTGGTTTAAGCCACGCACCTGCGCGCGCAGACAAACTTTTACATCGTTTAACTTATCGAATTTAATTTATCTTCGGACTAAAAAGGTGGTGGATGATGATTCTCCACAACCGCGATTGAGTTCCCCAAAACCCCAGTCGCCCTTTAAAAGAGCGAGTATATACGGTATTTCTTCCGCCTTCTTCGCATGCCTTCGTGGTGTAGTGGTCTGCATGCTCGACGTGTAACCGAGAGATCCGTGGTTCGATTCCCGGCGAAGGCATTGCTGATTTTTCATATTTCTGCTTCCGAAATACCTAATGTCGCTACAAAATATTTTTTTAAAGAAAGCTTAGTGATTAGCTTAAACTGGTTTGAATATTTCTACTACTACTATTACTGTTACTGTTACTACTATTATTACTGCCGCCTTAGACGGTACAGTGTATAGAAAGCCGATTACGAAGTGCCCGGGTTCGAATCCCGGAGAAGACATAGTCGTAATCGTGTGTACTCTACCCCTTCATAAGGGGCAACGGGGATGGATCGCCTATTATACGTCTTCACAATAAAATGGCCACCACTTCTGGCCTCAAGAGTGGCCAATGTCGGATAGGCAAGTACTCGCCATTAAGGAAAAAAAAAAGTATTACTACTACTACTACCATTAATAATAATAATAATAAGAAGGAGAATATTAATTAAAGAAAAATGACAGCAATTTTTATTAAATAAAACATATTTTTTAAACTGTATTAAAAATCAAAACCAGCGACAACGCTCAGCTAAATGAAAAATTATTCAATATTCATTCAACATCCTCTCACGAAAATTCAGTTGCGGCTCTGGCAAAATATCTCCTCCCAGCATATTTTCTTCCTTTCCGAATGAGATAATTCTTATGTAGGAAAACTTAAAATCACGTGAATTGTTTTTCAATATAAATGGTTTTCAAGAACAGTAGTATAACATAGCGTCATTTTTAGTTATCATCCAGCATTTTTAGTCATTTTACCATCATTTTTAGTCATGTTATGACATTAAGTTTCCCGAATTTGTGAAACAGTTCCCAGCTGAGCAATTAAAATACCATATGATATCATAGCGCCTGTAGTCTTCAAAATAAAATTTCCATTTAAGGGAAAAAACTGCCATACGCTGATGACAGTTTTTTCTGGAAACTTATTTGCCATTGCCGAAAACAAGAAATATAAATCTTCTTCGTTATTTTCCGTAGGAAACGGAATTTCAGAGCAAAATTTAATGATAATTCCTTTAACTCGAACTGCCGCTGCGTGAACTTTGACAGCTTGGGTACTGAGCGCATAAAATGCGATTACCATAAAGATTAAAGTAACAATATCTAATTCGATATCGAACTCTAATATGTTTCTTATCAAGGTAGTAAGAACAATAAAAATGCAAGACATAAGATAATAATAAATAAAAACTAACATTAATGACCAAGCTTTTTCCACTTTCCGTACGCACTTTTCAATCTGCCGTGAAAGAAACAAGTATCTATCGAACATAACGATAAGTCCATTTTGCGTTCTCAAATAGTCACTCATTTGAGAGACAGTTTGGTTTAACTCCGTGAATGTATAACAACAGATGATGATTAAATAACTCGGTAAAGCGTAGATCTGTTGCCCAGCTAGTAAGTTTATCAGCAAAACTAAGCCTTTAGCCCAGTTCCCAGAAGAAGAATATCCGAAAAGAAAATTCATTTGTGCTGCCTTATACCATTTTTCGGATAAAGCGTATTTCCAGAATCTTGTACACGCAATGCCAGGAATAATCCAACAAGAACAGAACGCAAATAACAAAAATGCAGTCTTCCGGTAAAGCTGCGGGTTGTAATGTAGTTTATTGCTCAAACGCAAAACTTGATGCAAAGCAGTAACAATATCATTTCTTTTGAGCATTAGAGTCAAACGAATACATAAGCTGCACATATCACCGAGAAAGGCGGAAATGATAACACCCACAGGTGCATGTGCAATATCGAAATACATATTATAAACGTCATTGCATGTTAAATAGATCAAACATACAGTAATCATTCCGTCCACAGAAAAGGCCAGTCGTCGATGGCATGTTGTCTCATGTGTAGAATTGGGCAGGATGACCAGTACAGAATAAAATGCTCGAATAATGTATTTCAAGAAAAGGACATCAGAAGTTGTGTTGCAGCGTCGAATTCTTTTTCGGCGATGTCGAGGAACGTTAGACCCCACGACACCACTTCTCCATACTGCACCGTTCATTTTATTCTGCTTTCACCAGATTCATTTATTCAGAATCCCTACATACTTTTCTGAATTGGTCTAAATGGATCGAGAGAGACAGAGCTACAATCCAAAATTATGCATAGTTTACCTTCCACGAATGTATGCACACAATTCTTTCTAAACACCAACTAATAAATACTTCAAACACCGAGCGTGCTCGAAGGGAAAACTAATTATCAGATAAATGGACTTGGCTTATCAAAATTAATCAATAGAGTTCCAAAAGCTTTTCAGTACGATGAGTTTTCTGAAATAAAGAACAAACAGAATTGACAGTTTATGATTGAATGATTGGCTTCGGTGAATAACACGCGAAGTCTTTAGTTAGTGAACGACAACGAATTAACAAACGACTGGTTAGTTTAGGTTTTTGTTAGCGAAGTATTTTACGAAACAGCTTTCCTTATGGTTGATTAATTGCCTCTACTTAAATTACATTAGGTATTTCTAAAAAGAAAATACATTATAATCACATGTTTCTTATATATATATATGTAATTTTCTTTAGAAAGTTAAAACTTGAACGATAGTATTTCAAGGTTTTAAAAACTGCGCATCTAGCTGCAAATTTTTTATTACACTATAATTAACAAGCAAGAATGCAGAAGTCACAGCACACCCGAAACCTACTAAATCCTATTCGTAAAAGTACGGCAGTGCCAAAGGTTACATATCAAACAGAATCAAAACACCATTATTAACAATAAAACATGACTAAAAAGAAAAATAATATATGTGACCAATAATTGAATTCTTTTAAAATTGGGAAAAGTAGAAGTTGCAAGAAAAATGGGAGAGGTACATAAAGATCAAAATGGCAATATTCCATTGAGAGCCACACAACAGTTTCTTCAGGGGAAAAGTTCTCTGCAACTTCCATTGAAATATCACCTCCACCCGTTTCAACAAACGACCAATTGAGACAATAAACGCGGAAAATAATTTAATGATATCTATCAAATCATTTAATGCTAATCGAAATCGTTTCAATTGGGCGTTCCATTTCCCTACGCGTGGAAGAAAAGTTAAAAGGAGAAGTAACATACAACATATTTCAAAAAAAAATTTTATAAATAGTAATATATATAAGAAACTAGGCAACAAATACAGCAAAACTGCTTCATGACTCAGAAGATTTTTATAACGTAAAGAAATTTAGAGATCTAAAAACTGTGATTTGTTATAAGAAAAAAATTTTTAATAAGAATTCTAGAAGGAATGAAACCTTAAAACGTTAAAAGTAACTTAATAGTCGCCTAGTAAAATTCTGAAATACTATTAGTCAAATGTACTATTAGGAAAAACATCACAAAATGGGGGCTCCCTAGCCCAAAGTATTTCTCCCGCCTTTTTCGCATGCCTTCGTGGTATAGCGGTCAGCACGCTCGACGCATAACCGAGATCCGTGGTTCGATTCCTGGCGAACGCGTTGCTCATTTTTCACATCTTCTGCTTCCAAATAACCTAATGACTCTCTATACAACTGGCGCCCGAATTAAAAAGGTGGTGGATCATGATTCTCCACCACCGGGATTGGGCGATTGGATCGCCAAAATCCCAGTCGCCCTTTAAAAGAGGGAATATGTAAGGTATTTCTTCCACTTTCTTCGTATGCCTTCGTGGTGTAGTGGTCAGCACGCTCGACGCGTAACCGAGAGGTCCGTGGCTCGATTCTTGGCGAAAGCGTTGCTCATTTTTCACATCTTCTGCTTCCAAATAACGTAATGACTCTACAGATATTTAATTTTACATATTTAACGGCTAAATGATTTTAACAATTATTTTAGTAATATATCCAGTTGATACAATACAGTCATGCTCATACACATGTGGATGAGCATCTGAGTGTCTATGTATGAGTACATAGAAGACAACTATTAAATTACTGTATACAAAGGGTAAAAACGCAGATTTACAATTATTGTAATGATCTGAATATAAGGCAATGTTTTTCCCCCTTAAAATTCCCTTAGAAAACCGCCATGACCTGTCTTCGAGTCTAAGCGAACATTTAAAAAAGATTATATTAAGACAACTTATTGTTTATTCTTTAATTTTTACTAGTTTTATTTCAAGGTATCATACACACTCGTGTTCAAAATAGAGGTTGCAAACATAAAATATTTGATATCTTGAAAAACAGTTCGTTGCTATAATGATGCTGTAATGAAATATTGTCCACCTATGTCTAATATTACGAAGCAACCAATAACAAAAGAATGGTCACGATAATAATAATAATAATAAAAAAACAGCGGCTAAAAATTTTGTGCAAATGAAACTAAACCAAAATTAAAAAATAATATGAAATAAATAATCTAAAATAATTAAAATCTGAAAATATGACATATCATATTTTTAGAACGCTCTGGCCACTTCCGCACAGCGTCGCATAATCTACTTCCCTTAAGAAGCTGTTGATGATAAATTGTGGCAACAAATTTCCATTCTTCTAAAAACTAGGATTTCAATCAGTGACGTAGCTAGGGTTTCCAGCTCCCGGGGACAACTGAAGAATTTGCGCCTCCTTCTGTGTGCCAAGAATGGAAAACATTTCGTTAAAAAATTTCGTAGCATCAATTTGGCGCCGCCTGGATGCTGCACGTGACGTAGCTAGGGTTTCCAGCTCCCGGGGACAACTGAAGAATTTGCGCCTCCTTCTGTGTGCCAAGAATGGAAAACATTTCGTTAAAAAATTTCGTAGCATCAATTTGGCGCCGCCTGGATGCTGCACCCGGACACAGATGTCCTCCCTTGCCCCACCCTAGCTACGCCACTGATTTCAATGCCTGACGGATCCTAGAAAGATGTTGACGTCGTACAACGGCTCTCGCTAGACCATCTCAAACATGTTGTGTAGGCATTTAGGACCTCGGATTTCTCTACTCACTTCATATGGTGAATAGAGTCTTCCTACAGAAAGTTGTTGACCAATTATGTTCTGTGTGACCTTGACTTATCGTTCATAATAAAAAGTACTCTCCAACAACTACTCGGAAAAGACTTACATACAGTTCAAGAACCTCATGCGGTCACAGCTCCTTAACGAAAACACAAAGTGGTGTATGGCAGTCCAAAAAGATTCCTTCTCGTTCAAGGATTTCTAATAAAGTGACCGATTTTCACTATTTGAGAGGGAAAATAATAAACTCCAGGCTCTCTTTGGTTAAAGAATAGTCAAGAATGCTCTGTGTACTCAATTTCTACTCATCACTGAGGAAATAGCCCCAGTGTAGAAGATCACTGAGGAAATAGCCCAGCCTTGCTGTGTCGAAGAATAATGCACTTGGTATAGCAAAAAAAAAGTTATCTTCTCCTATCTGTTGAAGACACATATACTTTGCTCGCTGGTGCAAAAAACCTGTTCTGCTAAGTGTCTAGTCTGCTTGAGAATTGTTATTCCAGACGCAGAAGTGAGGTCTGAGAGTATTCTCCAACCTTCATCTTTATAGTACTGTCCGTTTAATCCTGTTAAGAATCGATTCTGTGAAGGACTCGTGACCCTTGCCATGGTAGGCTTACGGCCACCAGTGCCTCCTGATAGCCCTAATTGTATCCACGATTGTTTTAGATTAAATAAAAGTTAATTCTTTCCTATCACTAGGATTTTCATTACAGAACACTCATGTGAATATTAGAACCAAAACAGTTTGACATATTTTAAACCAAGAAACAAACAAACAAATAACAATAACAACAACCAAAAAAAATACTGTACATATAAATAGTTTTATCAAATAGGTAATTTTAATTCTGGACATACTCAGAACAGTCGCATAAAATCTGAAATACTTTAAAATTTACCTGATGTGGTTTTCATCGCTATTTATCAAAAGTTTACATTCCTTATTCCAGTTTTATCTGTAGTTCCACCCGCCCCCATTCGTTGAAAAATTTTGTGATGAGAAAGTGTTGTTTGCTTTATTCAGATAGATGATATTTTTTCTGTATAATACCAAGAGGTAAATTTATTCATTGAACACATATAACACAAATTGATTCATTGAAAAGGAAACCATATCTAGTTCAATTATAAGCACTTAACTGGGAAAAAAATTATGAATTAATATTACATAAAATTAATGAAATAACTGTGTCAAATGATGAAGGAAAAAACACATACGATGGACTAGAAATAAAATGCTGAAAATGCGACAGTGATTACAGCACCTTTCACACTTTGACTAATGTAAGACTCTTTCAATTTAATATTGTAGAATAATTATATAATCTCAATGGCATTTCCAATATTTTCTTGTTGGATAAGTTATATTACACAAGTGCAACATACAAGTTGTATCAGCAAAACAATATTTCTAGAAAACGTTACAGCACCAGTGTAGATGCTCCAATAATGAAGATGATGTTTGTAGTTTGCTTGCTTAACAGTGCAATTGCAAATTTTTCAACTGATCTACAACATCTAATATCAATCTGCTGTCACTTATATATATAAGTGACACATTAAAGAAATAAAGTAATGAAATCTCAAATGATATTGCATGAACAAATACAAAAATTTCGTGAAAACATATTAGGACAAAAATCTAGGAATAAGGACTGAAAACATTTCCAAATGGCTAAAAAGTACGAGAGACAAAATGTTTTCTTGAAGATCTTCAGTAGTCTCTTCAAAAGTCTTCAATACATTAAAATGATGAAAAACTGAGAATTCCTTTTGAGAACAATGTTTAATATTAATATTGGTCAACATTAAATTGAATTCTTAGCTGTTTTAATATTCATAAAATTTTTTATGAGGAACATGACATGTAGAAACATTGTGCAATGCTAATATTTAAAAAAAGAAAAAAATTCTTATCACAGAGCAAAAGGAGAACAAAATGAAAGCAGTTCAGGAATTTTTTATTTACCATTCAGAATTTTTTTTAAAATGAAATGATGATATAATTAATGAAAATCTACCATTATAACAATATCAAGCATCCATTTTAACAATATGAATAATATCTAAAACTCCACAACAGATGAATGAAAGACCGTCACTGTGCAATGAATTTCAACAGTGCAATAAAATGTCTCAGTTATGTCTTCAAAGCTTTCCAAAGGAATTGCTTACAACATACTTGTTTGTTTCTACTACAACTTGTAGGGCATATGACAAAAATGAATAATATAAAAGTAAAACAAATAAGTACATAATAATGACTAGATCCAAAAGCCAATAAATATATAACATTCATTCAAAACAAAAGAGAAACATGGGGAAGTGAAGCATAAAATTAGGAAAGCAACAACCTTGTGTTTGGCATACATTTTGTCAAAATCTTGATCAACATTGTTGCTTTGCTAATTTTTATGCAACATTCATTCCTAAAATTTCTCACACAACATACATACAATTTTATAGAAGATTAACACCATTTCAGTGGCACTCTATAACCACCATAAATCTCTTTACAAAACTTACAGTTACTATTGTATATTTGCTAGTCATGGAAAAAAAGTGTTATAACAACAAACAGTTTCCAGTTACAAATTCTGATACATATGCAATGTCGGGAATTTTCTCCCAGTTTAACTCTTTATATATTTACATGGCATAGATACTAACATAAAATTATGATTATTAAAGAAAATTATGGAAATAGAAGTACTTAAAAACAAATATTAAAATTTTATATATTCATTAAAACACATACATGGCAGAAAAAATATAACACTTTTTATTCATAACTACTACATAATACAATTTCTGATTTTATTATGCCATAATAATTTAAAATTTTTTATTTTAACAAAATAATTTCTTAGTAATAAAAAGTGTTATAATACATTTTAATTTTATAATCAGTTATACATAATTCTGAATCATAAAATCTATTAATTTTTAAAAATAAAAGTAATTATTTCCCCCACATTAAAGCTGAGCTAATCTAATTTAAGCTTTATTTCATTAATAAAATGAAAATTTTAAATATTTTTTTAAAAATTAGTTGCTATTTTAGTATACAGTAATAAAATTATTCAAATTTAGACTGAAGTTTGATTGATAATATAAACTATAAACTTTGGTTGGACTGAAATTATGATTAATAAGTAATTTAGTTTTCATTTAAAACACACAGCAGAAAAAACATGTAAAGCACCTGCATTCGGAATCTGCATATGTACCTAAAACCTTTAGAGTTCTTTGAAGTATATCTTAAGAAATATAGAAAACGCACAGTTAAACAAGCCTATAACACAGATATACTCAACATTCAAGAAACTGATAGCTGGATGATGATGGTATATGATATGTAAAAAGGCTATAAAATATATGTAAAAAGGCTATAAAAATTCGTGGTTAAAATTGAGGGTTTCATTATAAATGTTTCAAGTTCACCTATTAAGTTTAAACTTAAAATATTTTTATCAGTGCAAGGATGCTAATATACAGCAAACATTTTTAAAACTATTATTTGGCATATAATTCTAGAAAAAGGTGTCACATAACTTTTTGACAGATATTTGAATTTCTAACAATCCAAAAAAATTGATTAGGCAAAAAATTTCCTAAAAAATAAAAAAAAGCTCTACAATAAGAATAAGGGCAAATATCAATTTAAGATCACACAAGCTAATTTTTTATGATAAATGTTAACCCCATTTATTATATGTATAGTAGCAATCCTATTTATCATATAATTATAAAAATATTTCAACAATTTTACAGTTAAAAATTATTGATCAAGAATTTGTTAACTTCTGCAAAAAAATCAAAATTATGAAATCCTCTTTAAATATTATATGAATTTAGGAGAATACAAAATTTGACATAAATAATTTGTTCCATAAAAACTAATGATTAACTTTTCTGTTGATATGTATTTCATACAATAAATACACAATAAATTAATCCATTTACAAACCAAAATTTAATTAATACTTTCAATTCCAGACATTTAAACTGGAAAGTTTCATTAAAAATGATGCAACAAACCCACTGCCCTCATACAGTGAAAAGATAACCATTAATATTAAATTCCAATTATTTTACATTTTGTTAACTGGTTAAATCTCCTTTCAGATAAGAATTCATCCTCCCCAATGGAATATTACACGGCAAGGAATTATTCCTTGTTTCAAAATTATTCAAACTAGATTTACTTACATATTACATAAAAAAACTTTCATAATAAAATGTGCAGAAAATTTGATTTACTGATATATAACAACAAATAAGGCAATCTGATGCATGTTTATTTATTATAACAATGACCAACAGTGCTCTGCAGATCACATGTAAACCACGAGATCTTTCAATGCAGTTCTCCACAAGATTAACAAAATTTATCATTATCGATATATTTTGTGCACATTTTCCCATTTCAGATCACTTAAGAACTACTTTCTAAAAAGGACTCTTTGAAACTAATACCATAAGAATATTGAAACAATCAGTGGCTATTACTCCATAATATATTTCTAAATACTTGCTAAACATTATATAATATGAGATCCACCGTCCTAAGACAAAATTTTAACTACCCATTGAAGATACATAAGTTGGCTCCAGCCACATTAAGCATCATAATGAATTATTTTTTAGAATTAAATTTCAAATGTCAAAGGAAAAATTTATATTATTTTTTTATTCATAATTAAGTTCTCTTTCATAAAATTAAAATGGAAATGAGAATAATTTATCAAATGAAATTAATTTATCAAATGAATTCTATTGAAATTAGAATATCATTTGAAAGACTAATGTAATCACACTTCTTTTTGATTTTTAAATTAAAAAATGGATAGAAATTTTACCACAGTGTGAATGTTCCTGAATCTTAAGAGATTTTTAATATTTTTTTAAGATAAAGTCCTAATATTTTCTTAGCTTGCAATATTAAAGTAATAAAATAAAAATTTGCGAATGTATTTTCAAGACAGTAAAAATAAATGCATTTTTCTAGCATGGAGATAAAGAAAACACTGTATTATTTTCACACAAAGTAAATATTGCCATTGATGATTTAAAGCTGTTTTTTCACTGATTAGTTATGAAAGGAAATTTGTTAAATCATTTACAAGTTCATTAAAAATAATTATATTCTTTTTTTTAACCATATATAAATATCTACTTACTGTGTAGAAGTTCAACATTTTTCAATTTCAATAACACTTCCATAGCTTAATAAATTGCAAACTTTTATTATGGAAATACTTTAAAATTTATTAGGGTTTCTCAGACTAAAAATGAAAATGTTCAAAGTGGTACATACACATTACAAATGGTGTATATTAATGGGAGTTAAACATTATCATAACTGAATTTGTAATAAATATTATAAAGAATTTCTAAGACTGTTGATAACAAAGGTATATTACTGGATTTTATAATTCATATTAGCTGCCACAAATTGTAGTTATGATATAATAAATGTTCCTTAGGATAGCCATCATATTTCTGCAAAATCATAATGCAGGAAAGGATGAAAAAATATTAAGACTGACTATCCCAAATACTTTATCAAAATTTAATTATCATAGTTTTACTAAATAATGGTAATATACTCAAGTTTGTATGGAAAAAATGAAAATGTATGTGGAAAAAATGAATTTATTATTATTATGGGAAAAATCAGTCACACACTATTTATATAAAATAAATTAGGCTGATAACGATTCTTGCTCTCGGAAAGTATGAACGGTAGGAAAAATGTCAAAATTAACTCGCCATCTATAAATCAGCTGCTGTACTCTACTAACAACAATTTCAGGTTCATTAAAGAGTTCTTCAGTGGAACCTTCGAATACATAATGTTTACTTGTTGGATGGAGGCTCTGACGTAAATAAAGTTGAGACTGCTGCCATGCCTAGAAAAATAATGTATCATAAATATTTCTCAGGAAATCATGTTACGTAAAATCATCAAACATGTGAGGAATAAAAATAATCAAATTTCCAGAAGAAAAAGCATTTCAAAATGGAATGTAAAATGTGAAAATTCACATAACACTGATAGCACTATAGTTGCAATTCACAGAAATATCTGAAATGTAATGTTTTAATTAGCAAACATAACAAACTGCCATGTCTTAATTTTTTTCAGACAAAATTAAAATATATATATTTTTAAAATTTACAAATAGCAAACTTTTATTATGTACTGGGTTGGAAGAAAGCAATTTTTTTTAAGTGCCCACTTTTTTCTACACATGAAAGAACTTTTATCAGTTAAATAGCTTTCATTCTGCTTGATAACATTTTGCTCCTCAATTCTGTGTTCACAGAGCTTCTGGTCTTTATCAGCAAATATTCAACCAAATGCGATTTGAGGTCATCATTATAACTGAAATTTTTATCATTCAAGAAGTTTTGTGAACTTTGAAATAAATGATAAATTGGGATTATATAGGGAAAGCAACATCACTTATCAACCAAGCTTCAATAATTTCGCACTTGCTGCTAAAGATGTGTGAAGCCTCGCATTGTCATGGTGGAACACAATTCCTTTGCAATTTGCTAATTTTCTCTTTGATTGCTTTCTCTAATTTCATAAACTGTTAGCAGTAAACATCTGAGTTGATTGTTTGCTTGCTTGGAAGCAGCTCAAAATACATAACATCTTTGTAATTCCATTAATCATTGACAGCACAATGTTTTTCTGATGCTATTTAACTTTCAATATGATTTGTATTGATTCACCATTCTTGGACCATGACCTTTTTCGATTGATGTTATTGTAAATAATCCATTTTTCACGACCAGTGATAATTAGTTTTAAAAAAGAGCTGATTGCATTATGTTTGAAATGCATATCACAAATACTTATTAGTTGCATTAAGTGAATTTCTTTCAAATTATGCAGAACCCAAATATCAAGCTTCTTAACAAGTCCAAGACTTGTTATGTGAGTTTCAATTCTTGTGTGTGATACATGTAACCTTTTTTGCAGTCTCTCACACAGTTATATGACGATTTGATTGAATTACTTAATTTGGCATCATCAATTTCAAGAGGTTCAGAAGTTAAAAATTTCCTGGATGAAATTTGTTAAACCAATTTTGACACACATGTTCTGTTAAGCAATCAACACCATAAACTTCACATATCTTTTTGTCAGCTTCAGTCACTTTTTTGTCTTTACGGAAATTAAAAAGTAAAATATCAGCTACCAAAACATTATTAAAAAAAAAAAGGAAAAAAAAAAAAAAAACAAGTTTAACAGAATGACAAAACTATGCTATCTATTTGTGCAAACCTAAATTACTTTCTTGCCAACTCAATATTTAATTTTCTAATATTGCATGCAATTATACATTAGTAATTCAAGAAAGACTTTCAATAACTACCTTAAAAGCTTTACAAATTAATGCCTCCTTTTTTAGTAATAACTTTAACCCTTTCATCCCTGAATATGAATAATAGATTTTCAAACAAAAGCCATTTCTATTATTATAAGGTTACTCACTGTAGTTTTGTTATTTTTTCATTGTTTATTCTTAGGGGACTGCGGTTGGCCATGCATGTACCCAAAGCCCCATAATTTATTGTCTGTAACAATAATTTGCCTAAATTATGGTACACATATGTATCAGTAACAACACGTACCAATAATGTACACATATATACCAGTAATAATACTGGGTGGTACATATATATATATATATAT
>KK115058.1:96863-129366 GCA_000611955.2 Stegodyphus mimosarum | reverse complement strand
TCTTTACTTTTGGTTTTAACTATTGCCCTTGAATACATGAATGACGAAACACGAATTGAATGATTGGGGAGCTAGGTTTGGAGGCAACTTCCCCTTGATAAGTCTGTCTCCGGCCTACTCAGCAATCATTCATGTATGCATTTTAGTAAAATTTAGTTTCATTTTTATTAATTAGTAGAATTATTTTTAAGTTTTGGTTGAACTTGATTTACTTATGCTACTGAATTTAAATGATATTATAGATTAGTTCATAATTAGCATTAATTTGTTTACACAATTTCTGTTTAAATTATAATTTTTATCTTAAAATTACTATTTTAAGTAATTACTGTTTACTATAATTTATATATATATATATATATATATACTACTCTAAACGTATTATAAGTATTACAGAGTAAAATTATGTATAAAATCAAGTTTATTCTTCCACAGATTTTTTGTAAAATGTATAATACTGGCACTCACTGGTTTATTAACAAACATAACCTTACATTTAGTAAAATCCGCATTGTGTTATATACTGGGGTGATGTCGTGGTACTTAAAATACTGTAGTGCTACACTTTTCGTCTAGTTATAATGCTAAGTATGTCCTGCAGGTATTTTTAAGCATCAGTGGTACACATCACTGCAGGCATTTTTAAACATCAGTGTACCGTTCGGGATGAAAGCATTAAACCAATTTACGAGTATCATTACCAATCCCTTAAAATAAAAAATAAATGAGAGCAACATTTGAGGCTCAGTGATAATTAATAAGACTCGAATTCTGTTTTTTTTTTTTTTTTTTTTTTTTTTTTTTTTTTTTTTTGTGTGTGTTTATCTAACTCTAGAATAGTACGTTAAGACTAGGGTAGGATCAAAATACACTATTCAATACTAAGATACATTAATGCAAGTAAGCTTATGTCCCCAAACATGAAAAATTATTCTTAAATTAATATAATATATTGCAGTAAAATATTTTAACATTTAAAGGTGCTTATTTAATAACCATATGTTACACAATAAGTGGCTGTTTATACCTTAACTGCTATCCTATTGGCAATAATTAAAAAGTCACTAATTTATCAAAACATTAATGAAAAAAGAAGGCATTAATTTTCTATAAGAATATAAAAAGGACATGTGCAGGCAAATTGAGGGGGGAACTTTTGCTGATGAATAATGCAGTTTACCATAATAATCTGGGAGGGAGGGGTCGTATTTTGTTTAAATCTTCTCAATACTCTTCCCCCCCTTTTTTACAGTTTTCAGATTTATATATTCTTTGGTAAAGAACTCACTTTTGTAAAGTAGGGAAGAAAACTGAAACACTTGGAAATCATACTGAAGAACAGTTAGGAAAGTTAGATTTTAATACTTGAAACTTAATTGTAAAAATGATTTTGTAGATCCCCAAACTGACACACACACTCAGAAAACTGAATAATTACAGTGTAAAGCAAAAAAGGCAAAATAGTTTTTTTTTCTAATAACAGCAAAAATAATATACTTTTGAAAACATTTAAGATTCTTGGCTTCTTACAACTTACTTTTTGGCATTCAACCTCTTACAACTAACTAACTAACTAACCTCTTATTCTTGACCTCTTACAAAACTATTCTTGGCTTTTTACTAAATAATTACTATTCAGCAAAGAATTTAAATATATATTCTGAACATCAGAGTTAGAAGGAGCTAGCTTTGAACATTTCAAAAACAAGCCCGACTCCGGCATTTTCGGCACCCTAGGTAATCGATGCACTTGCTGTCCCATATAAATTAAACATATTAAAATTCACAGTGAAAAAGAGTTTTATTTAGTTACTGCTTATAAAATTACCTTAACTGGCACCATACAAAAATTTTTGCCCTTGGCAGCTGCCTATGTGGCCTATGATTGAAGCTGGCATCGACCATAAATGAGGTTTCATAGATACTAATAAAGTATGTCATCCTACTTTCTTGTTTAGTTAACAAATATGCCATATTTGATGATTTGTCCCATTTTTTTCTCCTGAACATCATGAAAAAAATAAATACTCATTTGATGTTATGAATATAAGAAAGATCACGAATATGAAGATCACTGTTAGTGTGTTGGGGGGGACTAAGCATACAACTAAATGAGTTTGCTATGCATATTAATAAAATTTAGCTCTAACTAAATAAGCAATTTAAAATGTAATAATTACAGATTATTTCAGCATTTTCATACAAATCTTAATATAAAATGAAGGCCCATTTCTAAAACCATAATCATGAAATTGAGCACCATAATGATAACAAAATGCAATATATGCCTGTACTCAAGTTTGATGAAAAGTACCAATTTCTTAAAATTATTATTCAAACACTTTTTAGAAATGGAGAATTTTTAGTAATCATGACATGATTGTTAGGTAAACAGTAATATTTAGACTAAGTAAAAAATTTTAGTATATTAGAAAATTCTGAAAATTTGAGACAGGAGTAAAAGAAAATTCCTTTTCATTTTGAAAGAATAAATATAAAAAAAATTATATATTTTCATTCTGCTTAAATATTAAAATGTGAATCAATAATACAACATATATGACTCCTACCTTTTGAAGAAGAGGAGGAAATTTCTCAAATTTTTGGCTGTTTACCACAGTCACAGATATATTCTTAGGAAACGGTTTTGTTTGCCATACTTCGCTAAAAATAAAATTTGTTTTAATATTCTGTCATCCCTGTAAATTTTAATGAATGATTAAAAATAAAACAATTTCTATGATAAAGTAAAATTACAATATTTACTTCATTTGAGAAAAACTGGTGTTAAGATTAAGATGCTCTTGAAAAACTGCACTCATATGACTTGGATTACATAAATGATAAATCTATTAAAATAAAAATATACGTTCAAACAACTTAACATAAAAGAATATTACAAAAATATGGATATAATATTTCATAATACAAGAAACAGATGTAACAAAGTCGAGATCAAAAAGATAAAACAGCAAACCATATCCCCTCCCCCCAAAAAAGGCACTGAACATTCAATTTACATTATTTTTAGTAAAAACTTAATATGGTTAAGAGAGTGGAAACAGACTTCTTCAAGTTAAGTTTTAAACCTCACCTATCAATTTCATTCAGTGCCTAGAATGGCACTGTGGGTTTGTTAATTCCATTCAAAGCCTACGTGTGCATTATAGTTAATTAGAGTATCACTCACTTTACTATGCCACTTTTCAAAATGACCAAATAATATGCCAATTACATGTAATTGAACTTATTTTGCAGTTATTTATTTGGGGGGGGGGAATCCAATTTACTTGATTGTTTTGAACTTATGCTTTATTCTGCATTTCTTTTTTTTTTTTAAAGATAAAAGCTATTTACATTTCAATACCTACTTGTCTAACAGATTTTTAACAAAATCTGAGACAATGACACACCTTAAATTCCCTTACCGCTTTATTTAAAAACTATAATCTACCATCTTGCAGAATTTTAATTTAAGGATTGCATTTTACAGAATGAAATTGAGTTTTTTACTTCCAGAGTTCTCTACTCTTTAATAATAATAATAATAAAAAAAAAAGGATTATTCAAAAAGAAAGAGCACATTAAAAATATTTATTTCTAATGAGCAACAACAGATACAGACACATGATGCATCACTGGATAGAAGAAAGTTCAAAGTTTTAAACCTCAGCTATTAGTTTCATTCAGTGCCTAGAATGGCACTGTGGTTGGTTAATTCCATTCAAAGCCTACAGTGTGTGCTATAGTTTGTTAGTTATATCCAGTGCTCTATGGTTTGTTTCTGTGAAAATGGCGACACCCCAGGAAAAATTATTTTGTCCGCTGGAGCGTGGAAAGAATGAATCCATTGTTGTAGTGCAGCATGCATTTTGTTCAACAAAAAGCTGCCTCAGCATAAATAGAAGTACAAATGGTATAAAAAATTTGCAAAAGATGGTTGCAAATGCAACGGAAAAATTGCTGGTTGTCCTTGCAAGTCAGATGAAAATGATGAGCATATCCGAACTGCTTTTTAATATCCTAAGAAAGATTCTAATTCATAAGAAATTCACACACACTCAACTTGGAATTCGACAACCAACAGTATGGCATGTGCTTAAACATCACCACCTGCATCTGAAGCCATTTAACTTCTGATTACTCCAGGCATTGCATCCTGGCAATCATGGGGGGGGATGGAATGGGAATTTTAATATTTGGAAGATTATACTTTTTCTGAAAATCTAACCTTTTTTTCTGATGAATCAACATTTTATATATCTGGTAAAGTGAATTGCTACACATCAAACATGAAAGAGATATTCAAAAGCTGAATACATTTTGTGCCATTATTGACAACAAAGTTTATGGCCTGCTCTTTAATAGAGGGAACTGTGATTAGAACTGCATATCTGGACATGCCTCACATCTGGTTATTTTCCCAAATTCAACAACATCAGGATGATTTTAATCTTAATACAAGACAGCACTCCAACTCACTTCCACCACGAGATACAGCAGTATCTGAAAGGCCTAATTCCAGGACGATGGGTTGCAAGAGGTACGCAGCATGCTTTTGCTCATCTTAAATGGTCTTCTAGGTCATCAGATCTTAACCCTTGGAATTTTTATCTGTGGGGGTATGTAAAAGACAGTGTGTATGTACTGTTGCAAATAACTTTTATATTTGTGATTATATTTTTGCAACCTATATGGCAACACAGTTTTTATACTTTTCTTTCTGGGAACAGTTTCAGTTGTTGCTACAGTTCCTTCTACCATACATATTTTTACCACATTCTTCCTATGTGCTTAGTAAATATATGCTAATACAGATGATGTTTTTATTTCCGTTTGTAATGTTAAATTCTAACAGGTTAAGGTCCAGCATGCTCTAACTGTGCAGAAAAAAATTTACAAGCAAAATGAAGATAAAAGTTAATGGCAGTTCATAAGGTTAACATGGCAGTTCATAAACCTAACACAACAGTTCTTAAACTTCATATAAGTTGGATGATTATTTCCTCAAAATGGAAGCTGCAAAGACATCGGGCAAGCAATTATGTAGAAAAAGTTAGTGGCCTATTTGGAAACATTAAATTAAGTTATCACAAAGATGGTTTAGAAGTCATGGAAGGAAAATTGAAAAAGCCAATACAGCCTGATCAAGCTGCTGCTGAAGAGAGATTCAAAAGAGATACAGAAATGACGTGAAGGTTTTCAATAAATCCAATAATTGCACTATGATGGTTCTTATAAATTCCATCACTGAAGATACTTTACAAAAGGTAATCAAGGTTCGTACACATTTCTGCGCATGGAAATTAAGTACTTTTAAGGACTTTTAAGGACCATTAATGAAAAAAAATTAAGGACCTATGAGCAAATGGGAACTGAATAAATTCGATTAAAAACATTATCTATGCCTGAACTTCATTTTTGTAGTACCATCCTAAAAAGAAAATAGATCCCTAAGTAAGATGAATAATTATTAAACATGAATTAATTAACAAAATTATTAATAAGTTTGAGAATAAAATCAACTTTATAAAATATATCAAGTAGCATTAAATATTTTACATTTATAATAGTTGAACATATTTAAAAGAAGATAAGTGACATTTCATTTATGTTTTGCTAACAGTTAACTTTATGTTGATTTTTTTTGTCACATATTTGCTCAGTCTAGAAGTCTCGTAAATAGCAAGTAGATTTTATGTCAAGCGACATAGATTAAAATAGAAGTAAGATCATAATCAGCATGATTCATAGCAAAAGATCGCCCTGTCACCGCTGCTGCTTGCCTAGAGAAAGCCCTGCTGATTAGAACAAACCTAAAAGACCTGATGTAGGCACGGTCGGCAAGATTTGAAAGTTAGTTAGGCTCTGTTTGTCGCAGTTTTTGTCATAGCTTTGTGTAGTCTAATAAGGCACTAAAGCACCACAGGTGATAAGTTGTTTTGTATTGTTTTAAGTCTCACTAGATACAAAGAATACGTTTTACATGAATTTTTACATTTTGGTGTTTTATTTTGTAACCACGGTAAAGACTAACGAAAGGCAATAACTGTCTTTAATATGCAGAGGTAATTTTTAAAGGTAAGCAGTTAGTTATAAATAATTAAATTAGCTAGTTAGGTAACCTTAGTCATTATGGATTTACATGGCCAATATAAAATTTTATTTATTTTTTAACAATACTTGTTAAAAAGCCCTATTAAAATCACAATCTAATAACAGTCACATTTATACATATAATTTAACAGTCACATTTAAAATACATATAATTTATGACATTGATTCTTAAACGATATTAGACAATTACACATTTAGCTACAAAACATTTATGTTAGCTACAAACATACAGACAAGCTACAAAACATTTATGTTTTGCAACAACAAAGCTCAACAAAATATTTATGCGTCTTTTTAATTTGAAGTCTTCCCAGACATTTTGGCTAATCGATTTCCTTCTCTTTAAGCATCTTTTCTAACAATCATAAAATTGTCTCAATATGCAAAGCAGTGTTCTCACTAGTTTCTGCGTGCTTTATCTCCTAACTTGTCAACCTCTCTACAATATAGCTATGAGAGTTTACTTGATCTGGTAAAAGTTGAATAGTCCAAAACATCCTGACAGACGTGAAGCAAATTATCGCTATGTCTGAAAGTAACTACAATGTCAGACAATTGTTTAAATAAGTCTCTTATTTAAAAAGAACTTAGAACATAAAGCATGTTTTGATGCTAACAAAATCAATTACAGCTCAAAGTGATGTAATTAAACAAGAACAGTCAAATTCAAATTAAAAATGTGGACTAGGGGTCAAAGACTATACAATTTAATTTTAATTTAAGTTGGCTTAGAAACTCTGTCATATGAGGAAATAGAAATGGGAAACTATACTAAAGGCTGAAATCATAAACAACTTAGGTAATTTACATAATTATAATTGTACATATCTTTGAAGAATAATTTTATGTATTCAGTTTCTTTCTTTAACACATTTTCTTTTAATTCTAGAATTTTTGGATTTAATTAAGGATTTCTGTTATTCTAAAAAACTAAATGCATTTAGAATGTATAGAAAAAGCTGCTAATTTTATTTCTTTAGCAATATCAAAATTCCGAAGAAATATGAAATATATACAGTAAGGAGATAGAGAGCTGATGTGGCAGAACTTTTAGAATTTAGTGACAAACTGAGCAACAAAATCTAGAAATGTCATAACTTTTAGAGATTAGAGCGAGCACTGGAAGCAGAATTTAGAAAGGCACTAGGCAGCAGAATTTAGGTTTCACAGAGATTGCATCAGGTGGGAAAATGCCCAGTGCCAGCTCTGTATGATGCATTAAGGCATATTATATGAATCTTTTAAATTGACAGTTTTTAAATTTCTTTATTAATAAAAAAATGCATTTCTATAACGCCTGTCCATGTGATAAGATTAGAAGCATTTTTGATATTTTCCATGCTTGTGTCCAGTGAAAAGTAGAGAAAATAAAGGGAAGATAAACATGTTAAGAAAAAGATTCTAGTATTAGAAGTAAAGCATTCAAATATTATGTTTTCATTGTTCTTCCAGATGTTCTCGAAAAAGTAAGAAATTCATCACAAACTTTCTGTAAAGTACATCCATTACGTGTTAATACCATGGAGACATTTTTCATTTTGTTGCATATTACTGGAATCTTCTAGAATCATGGGTCTATAAATCTTGCCTTCAAATGCTTCTAAACTTTCCAAGCTGCACTGGAAAGTCCTAAAGAAAAATTATCCGTAGCAATTTTGTAACAGCCAAAAAGCATAATTTTTTGAAAAAAATAGGAAAAGTGTAAAATTAAATTTACAGAGAAAACTGATGCATATTTTGAGACAATTATATGGGAAAAACTCTTACTATGAAAAAATTAAAAAAAATTGAAGTTAAAATCCCCAAAATGTCGATAAGTCGCCAAATTTAGAACCGTTAAATAAGAAAATTCCCATCACCAAAAGCGAAAAGTTGTTTAAGAGCAATTCTTCATTAGAAAAAATGAATTTCGAAATGCTTATGTTTCACTTCTTGCTTACTCAAGTATCCCACTTATTAGCAATAGGAACAAATTATAACACATGAATCCATTCACCCATTCAAAAGATAACCATATATGTCAGTGAATCGCCAAAAATATTCCTCCAAAATGCTAATTAACACTCAAAATGGCATTCGTAAAAACAGACAAAAATTTCAGGTGATTAAAATTAAGGACCTTCTGCCGGTTTTGGCCGAAATTAAGGACTTTTAAGGACCGAAAATCGATTCCAAAAAACCTAAGGACTTTTAAGGACTCTTAAGGACCGTACGAACCCTGGTAATGAGATTTGACAGCACAAGAAAAATTTGGCTTGAATTTCATAAAATATTTGAAGATTCATCTGATAACCAACATTATTTTACAACATATATTTACAGTTATTCAAATTGTGATATGTCAATTGAAGATATAGCAGCTCATTTATCAAAATTGAAAAATTTATGGAACAAACTGAACAGTGGACTTGAAAATAAGGAAGAGAACAGACTCCCAGAAATGCTGTTAAGTTATAAAATATTGAATATTCTTCCTCCCAGTTATCATACTTTCAAATCAAGTTGGTTACTTCTTAATGATGAAAAGAGAACTCTAGACGAATTAACCATGCAACTATGCACTCATGAAAGAAAATTAAAGAAAGATGAAAATTCTGTAGAAACTTTAAATTAAGAAGCATTGACAGTAAATTCAAAATCTAAGCAGATATCAGATCATAACAAGAAAGTAGACCATAATAAGAAAAACAACAGAAAATGAAGTTATTGCCACCAGAGATGACACTAGGCCATAAGACGCAAGAAGTGGATAGCTGATGGAAACCCACCAAAACTTAGTCTACATACAGGGCCAAACAAAGGAGACAAGAATAATGTTGCTGCAAATATAACACTCCTAGCTGTAGATGAGGTAATATTTTCTTGCTGACAGAAATTCTGATGATTGGTTTACTGACGGGCCTCAAAGCATGTTGTCAATAACAGTCACTACTTTATAGATTTTGAAAAATTTGAGCTTCCCCATAGCATCACTGTAGCAAATGGAAAGTCATTACCAGCAATTGGAAAAGGCACTATTAAGATAATGACCATTGTAAATGGGATGAGTGAAATAAAAATTCTTGAAAATGTTTGGTATGTGCCAGAAATAAGTAAAAATATATTTTCCGTGTTAGCAACTCAAGATAGAAACCAGAACAGTGTGTTTGAATCAACATTTAAGGACTGCTAAACTGCTGGCCATTAAAACTGCAACACCATGAAGGTAAGCATATACAAAAAAGATATTGTACACAAACTGTATGGCATGGAGATAAAATGATTAAATTTGTAAGCAGTTTAGGTGTGAAATTAGTAGAAACAGCAGCCACCCTCAGCATCTAAAACGGCCCTTACCTAATCAGGCATGGAGTCGAACTGGGCTTGGATGACAGAAACGGACAACTCATTCCCTGCTGCTTCAAGTCTATGCCACACTTCATCTACCATATTAGCTGGAGAGGGGTGGTGAGCCAGTCTCTCAGAAACCCATGACCAGATGTTTTCAGTGGGTGACAGATCTGGAGACCGTGCAGGCCAGGGAAGCAATCAAATACCCTGTGTACCAAGAAAGGTCAGAACACAATGTATGCAACATGTGGTCTTGCACTATCTTGTTGGAAGATGGCGTTTGGCAGGCCTCAAAGATAGGGCAAAACACTGGACGTAAGATGTCAGAAATGTACTGATTTGCATTCAAATTATTGTCGATACAAACTAGAGAATGTGCATGTTGTGCACCCAATGGCTGGCTAAACCATTGCGCCAGGTACAGGGCCCCTATGCCGATATCGAATGCAAGCAGGCGAGGTGCGGTCTCCTCGGAGCCAGCTTTGTTGTTCAGCGCCCCACAGTCGCTGTCTCTCTATATGCTGCACTGTCAAGGGAAGCCGAAGTAATAGTCGTCATGTTGATATTTCACATCGCTGCAAACATCGATGCACCATACAAGGGAATAAATACTAGGTGTGCCATATACATGCCCATTTCCTGACTAATGGTTTGTGATTTAGTTGTATGGTTTTGCAGGGCTGACCTCACAATTTGTCTGTCCTCTCGGGCATTAGTCATAGGAGGTCATTGAAACCCTGTCGCTCAATATGACCCTCAGCAACCCATTGATTCCATGTTCGCATGACAGTTGTTGGATGTTGACCAGTGCAATCGGTGATATCATGGACCCATAATTCCGATTCTTGATAGACAACAGTCCTGCCTCTATCGCATTCTGACACTTGCTGGTAAGGTAAGACACTTGCCTTTCTTATTATTATTCGAGACATAACACAATATTCTGAGCAAACCGGACCTTACAAAGAGCTTACCGAATGAGAAATCCATTACAGAACTTTTCGTTTATGCAGATCTTCAGATGCCGTTTCTCCCTCCTGCATCGTCTAAATGGGTTGAAATACTAATCATTTGCATATCCCAACCTCTTCTGCCTTTCATGTGATTTTGACATTCATCAGATCATTCCTTCCTGGTGTTACAATTTTAATGGCCAGCAGTATATTTAAAAATACATGCCGAAATAGTTCTGCATCATATAAGAAATGCCGGTGGGGGTCTCTTAAAAGCCATGATGACGACCTTAGTTCCTGAAACTCAAACTGACATAAATGTGACTGAGAATAACGAATCAATTCTTAAACTTGAACGATGGGGTCACCAAGATAAAAGGCATGTAAAGGCCATTCTTAAAAAAGAGTTGAGTATTAAGGCTAAGTCTGACATGAAATTATCTGAAGCCTGTGTATATGGAAAAGCCTATTGTTTAAAGTTTGGAAACAGAAAACAGGTTACAAAAATTGAAAATTGTTCTCGACAGACATTTGTGGATCATTTTATGAATCATTTAAGAAATACAAGAAATTCCCATTCTTTTTTTTTTTTTTTTTTAATTTTAAAAGCTCAAATCAGAAGCAAAGGATGTGCTTGAAAATTTCATAGCTCATGCTAAGAACTTAGGGCACAAAGTTAAAGAAATTCTAAGTGACAATGATGGAGAGTTTGACAACCAAGCAGTTTGAAAGATCTTGAACAAGCATGCAATCTCGCAGAGGCTCACAGCTCCACGCACACCACAGAAAAATGGCAGGACTGTATGAGAAAACAGAACAGTTCTTAAAATGGCCAGAAGTCTCAAATACTCAAATGAAGAAGTAGACTTCCCAGTTTTCCTATGGGCAGAATTTGTCAGCACTTCAGTTTATATACTGAATAGGACAGGCAAATCTTCAGTTCCTAATTTCCTTTCCTTATGAATTATGGATGAGAAAGAAACGTAGAATAAAACATATGTGCATCATTGGATCACCCTGCTATACTCATGTTCCAGTTCAGAAGAAGGGAAAGATTCACAAAAGTAAAATTATAACATTGCCCCTCCAAAACGTTTCCAAAAGAAATCTATTTCAATTAAAAAAGAAAAGTAAGAACAGATGAAGTCTCCAACAAGAAAGAGGAGGATATACCATAAAAGGAGACTCGACCCAGAAGACAAATTTCAGAACCTATGTTGACAAAGGATTACATCATGGAGAATTCAGAGATTTATGAAAAAAATCCTTCAGAAATAAATGGAATTGTAAGGAGAATACAGTGCGAGCTAAAAATTCAAGAAACAGGAATGTGAAGACTCAAAACCCAAGGAAGTTTCTCAGAGGGATCCTGAAACTTTGAAAGAGGCATTAACTAATCCAGATACAGAAAAATGGAAGTTAGCTATGGAAGAAGAGTTGCAAAATTTAAAAGGAAATGAAACTGGGAACATGGCACTTAGGCCAAAAGAAAGAAAAGTTGTAAAATGCAAGTGGGTCTTCAAGAGAAAACTTAATAAAGATGGACAAGTGGAAAGACACGAAGCTCGTTTAGTTGCTTGTGGCTACAACCAAGTTAAAGGTTAGGTTATTCAATTATGGCAAAGCATACGAGGGCTATCTGCCCAAGGGGAGGGATGCCTTCGTGGAGGACTTTCTAAGGGAAACTGGCTCGTATACACGTTACACATGGGGAAAACCACGAAAACGCCCCCTGCAGCCAGCTCGTTCGTGGGATTCGAACCTCGGACCAAACTACCAGTGTTCAGCGTCTTTACCGCTCGGCCGCTGGTGGGCCCCAAGTTGAAGGAATTGACTACAAAGAAGATACTCCTGTAATAAAAACAAAGTCAGTTAGAACTTTATTATCATTCTCAGTTGAGCAAGACTGGCAGGTTCATCAGTTGGATATTACTGCAGCCTATTTAAATGGAAAATTCAAGGAGACAATTTTCATGTAACAGCCACCAGTGAGTCCACATGGAGAAATTTACTTGTTAAAGAGAAGTCTTTATGGACTTCATCAGTCGGAGAGAAAGAATGGAACATTTTCCTGGATAAATTTCTGAAGTCAGCTAAGCTACCAAGATCCAGAGCAGACTTTTGTGTTTACTTAAGGAAAAGGAGTTAATCGTAAGTGTATATGAGAATAACCTTGTAATATTTTATTATTTAACAAATAATTATATTTATTATCCTTGATACTGGAGTGGCAATGCCATATTTGTATCGTGTAACCATTGCTAAGCAACATCAGAAAATGTTAAAAATTGTGATTTAAGTTTTGCCAGTAATAGATGTATGGAAAATTTATAGAGAAAGAAACTGTAATAGTAAGCTGGAATGTGAAGCTGTAATGGATAGAATTGTCATTAAATTATCTATCTTCGTGAATTGAGAACAAAATTTATACTTACTAAGAAGTTCATCTCTTATTTTGATAAAAACCGCAAAATACATTACACTCTTATTAAATTTGAGGCTCCACTGAGATACTAGAAGAGTGCACTTATCAATTTCGATGGTGCTGGTTTCCTAATCCCAAAAAGTTGCTGATGAGAATGAATTTGTTTTCATTAATGAATTAAATCCTCACTTGTTTCATACTAAATCAGAGTACCAAATGCCAAGTTTGTTTATTTCAAGAAAGAACAGATGTCAGAAGATTGCTGCTGCCAGTTATTGAAGCAGATCATTCAAATGTCATCTTCTGTGCCTGTATAACTTGCATCGCAGCAAAGAATTGTCAGAACAGGATATTGCTTATCTCCGAAGATAAGATTAACTTTTGGTTTTATTAAAAAAGAATTTATTGAATTTTAATGTTTTGCTTTAGAATTACAGTTAAATCGTGTAAGTTTTTGTTAAAAATAACTGACACTAAAAATATTCAGTACTGACACTAAAATTATAATAACTAAATAATAACTGACACTAAAATTATAATTTATATTTGTGGTAAAGAAGTATTTAAAAATTATTATTTAGGCTTTACTGTTATTTGCATTGAATTTTTATGTTGATAATTGATATGTGCAAACCATCAACCTTTTTCCCCTCCATTTCACTCTTAAAATCTTTGCTGTCGCCTTTGGATACAGGTATGTTCAAATTCTTTTGCTTTGTTTAGCAATTGGTCTTAACAAGACACTTGTTAATTTTTTTGTTTTTTATTTTATTTTCTTTTTTAGTTAACTAAGTCTAAATTTTCTAGCTCATTGAGATCTCCCTTAAATTATGTAATTTTTGACACATGCCTAATTGGCTACTTTTGTATATTTGTAAATTAGCATTACAAAAATTTTTAAAGGTTACTCTGTAGTCTTTGTTTTTAAGTCTTATGACAGACACGCTGGGAAAAGAAATGGTAAGAATTGAGACCTACGGTATTACGTAGATTTTTATCTTTGATTATCTGTTTGAAAATTTTTTTAGTTTTTGTCTCAACTATTGTCATTTGGCGAAACGCGTTATGGAGTTTACCTACGTACGAGTAGTAGTGCTTTTCCCCTGGCGAGTTCACTAAAGCTCGACATACGCTAAATTTCCATTTACTGCCATTTTTGTATTTTTTCTGGTTTAATTTTAATTATGTTTGTGCCTTAATGTTTAGCAATTTTTAAAGTTGATTTTCTTTAATACCAGCATTTGTTTTTTTGTATTCTTACGTTTTTCTATTGAATAATTAATTTTTTAAAATGTTTTACCTTAGTTATGAATATCAAATTTACGTTTAGGCGATAGCCTTTAGAATTTTTCTCTATTTGCTAGGAACAAGTCTATCATTTACCTTTAGAATTTACTTCCTTTATTTGGCTTTGATCCTAATTTTGCAGCTCAATGCGCAAAATATTTGACCTATAGGTCACTTGTTCATCTAATATTTCCTTTAACTTTATATATATATGTATATATTTTCTGGATCTAGAACCATACTACAGATTTCGCCATCCGTTTAAGTGATTGATGATTGAGGAGCATTATCATCAAAATTAAAAACTTCTTTTATATCATCTTCATTTATTACCGCTTGTCCACATTTCTTTACAAATTCTGTCAATTGGAAAATTTCACCTTTGGTTCGCGATATCCGAAAAGCTTCAAATTCGCAGCTATCATCAAAAAAGTTTAGTTGTTGTTCACTATACATATTTGGCTATGTATCATGAGATTGGCGACTAAAGACAAGTTGTTCTGCTAAATTTTATCTTGCTTCTATTGTGAACTGAGACAATTACTGCCTGATACAGTCTTTTTTTAGTCCCAAATTCTGCTATCAAGTGCCTGCCTTTGTCTTCCTTAAATTTTGCTGCCCAGTGCAGCCATACGAGCTCTGGTGCTGGTTCTGGGTTTATGTGAATAACAAATGAGTTATTCTTAATTCAAACAGCACTAAATGTAATCTTTTGGCCTATGAGTATCATTAACAAAGTCTTTTTTTAGCATGTGGAAAGAAATTTTTGTTAAATTTTTCCTCGTCAATATTTCTTAGCACTAATAGATTAGTTATTAGGCATTATCGTTAACACCTAATCCCTGCTACAGAATTTTGGAACTTCACAAGAAATTATGAATCACTTCCTATTTCATTCAGAAGCTACTTATAATTTAAACTGTACATAAATTCTATCCCTTCTGATAACTAAGCTTAAAAAATAATAATAACGTAAAATTAAGGACTATTATATAAACAGAAATATGTACTCTAGCATACTATATGCATATATGAATTAAAATTTGATTTGGTTTGAGTTTCAGATTTGTACATGCAATCCAGATTTTACACATTTTTATTACTGTGAAAATACTACCAATCAATCATTAAAATAATATTTCTATCAGATATATATTAATTAATAGTCATTTGCTGAACCATAAATTACTATCATGTTTGTAACTTAAATCACCAAGATGCATATATAAAAACTATTGCTTTGAAACAGATAAGTCTTGCTAAAGTTGTCTAGTTCTGAAATGATTTATAGAAATTCTGAAAAAATATTTGTAGAACAAGTTTCAAACAGTTCAGATAGTTTACAGCATTAATTTACGAGTAATAGACACTGTAAAGCACAAATTTGCTTTTTTGCTCCCAAAAAATAAAATCTGTAGCATTATTAAAAGGATGATTTATAGCCAAAAAACTCTGTAAAAAATTTTCTGTTCATATGATCTTCTGTAGATGCCATCAGTGTAACTTCTCCGTAAAAAAAGTCACATCAATAGTTTATGCACGAAAGTATCAACAGAAAATCGGAAACAAGTGTCTTGGATCCTAATATTTCATGCTTTGGAGAAACAGACGCAACTGCACATTTTCACACGTAACTATGAAATCTTGCTAACATTTATTTTGATTGTATACTTTCATCAAAATTTTGGAATTGATATAAAAGGCAATTATGGAATTTTGGATAATTTTGAGAAATGCTGCAGAAGGCAGAAGCTTCAGTAACCCAGAAGTGTTATCTATGACATTTATGATTTTTTCAAATAATACTAAGAGTAGGCACTATTCGTAACTAACATGCATGTTCTTACATATTTGTTAAAGTTAACAAATAATTTACATAAAGCTGAAGGCATTGATAATGTTTTAAACAACACTTTCTGATTATAGATAATTCATTACATGAAGCTCATTATTTTATATTAAGCTATTTATTTGAGCTATTTGCCTTATCAGGAACAAATTGCATTGATGCATAGTTGAATCAGGAAAACATTTCTGACATAAGAACATCATTTACATTTTAAAAAATACTTATGTAAATTTTGCATGGTTACCTGTCTAAGTTCTACATCCTTTGGAATGGAATGACCTGCAATGTCTGACTTTAAATAACCCGTAAGAGCAGCTATTCGAGAAATACCTGCATAAGCTGATAATTGCAAAGACTGCAACATTGGTAGTAAATTCAGATTCCTAGAATAAGATCGCAAAAATTTTATGTTTTACTCATGTAAGTTATAATATATTACAAAAATCACATATTTCAATAATGAAATGCTTTATATTTAAAATGTATCCTATTACATACTAGATGGATTTATTTACTCCTTTTGAATATAAATAAAGCAAAATTGCAAAAAAAATAGATTTTAAATTAATTGTATCAACACAAATTTATAAGCTTCAAATTCAACAGAATTTTTTAAAAATCTGAATAATATATTTAGTATTCAAAAACCCACATATACAGCTTGAAAGATTAAGTACTTAAAAATTGAAAGAACGAAATAGTTATGTTTAATTGCACATTTTGAAATGGGTTTTATTTTCACATATATAACCTTTTTTTTACTTACCAATAATTATTCCAATCTTCTTTTTGACGCCAAAATAAATCTTCTACCAAGGGATTTACCAAAACTATGTCACTTACATCCCTGAAAAACAACTTCAGTCTTAAGTATATCAGTTTATCAGAAAACACAGAAATATTTCCATATTTTTAGCAGAAATCTTTGGAAAAATTTTCATTTATTACTTCTATAAATTGGAGAAAAAACTGATGTAATTACAGCATCATATTGGTACATTTTGATTTATTTCTTTATTCATGCCTTCGGTTTAACACTAGATGCATTTTCCTTCAAAAACTTTTTGTTTAATTTTTTAAAGTTTTCTCTTCAGAGGACCAAAAATAAAACTTAAAAGCATAAAACAGAGAATGAAATTTTGGATAACTAATCTAATAATTTTATACATAAGAGCTGAGAAAAATAAAAAATACTAGACTGGTTGTTTTTATTAAAAAAATATTTTTATTTATTATTAAGCTTAAATATTTTGGCCTCAATCGCCTTTTTTAAGAAAATCAAATGTTTGCATTATGTACAATAATTATTCAGTTCTGAGTGGTATGATTTTTTTTAATCTGCTCATGAACAGCTACATTTAAAGATAATTTACTAATCAGATTTATATAATTACTTATAATTTTCTTCTTTGTTTTCATAATGTTCTGTTCATCAGGATGATAGTTAGATTATTAAAAAAATATTTAAAATATTTCAAATAAGGTAACATGTACCAAGTTACAATAAATTTTAAATGTGGCCATGCTGCTCAGAAGCTTAATGTTCTATTAAGAAGAAAGATCAGAGATTTATAATTCAAAATAGTATTATGAAATTTAATTATTAATCAAATTAAATATTCTATAAATTTTGTTTTAATATCTTGGGACAGGGTGATTAGTATAATGGTAGTTAAAATTTCTCAATCAAAAATATTTCAACATGCAACTTTGAGAAAAAATTCAGTATAACCTGGACATACAAGTTATACAGTAAAAGTATAATATAAGTAGAGATATAAAAATTATTAATTTCTTCTTCTTCAGTGATCCTTTTTATTACAGAAAATAAACTATTTTTGTGAGATTAGAACATAAAAGAGTGATTAAAAAAAACAGAAAAAAAAGTTTTTTAGAGTACTGACTAAAATCCAGCAATCTGAAATTACAAAGGCTATAAGCAAAATAACATTGCATATCAACATGTTTCTTGAACAGCTGGCCATATACCATGATTCAAATTTAAGAGACAAATAGTAGGTAGGCTTCCAGATTACATACAACATAAATTCTGTGGGAATAAATTTAAAAAGTTGATAGTAAAATGTTAGTAGAGATTATATTCCCAAATTATAACCTCATGTGTAAAAGCACATGAGATTATAATTTGAATATAATCTCTGAGGCAAATATTACATATATTACTGAAATCTTTGAGGCATGTATTATATATTTTTCTATTTATTTACTGCTATATTCATATTAGAATATCTGTTTAATCATAAAATGTATACAGTACATAAGACCTGCATCACATCTACTATTATTAACATACACTTTAAACTGTTGATAACATCACATATAAACTACTATTTACAAAAAATTATAATCGTGAATTTTCGTTCACATTTTTGTGATAGAACCTTAGTTATGTTTGACTTGAATATATATATATAGGATTAATTACTCAAGCAACATTTTTAACACACTTACATTAATAAATAGAAAGAGAAATGCACTAATGTAAAACTTAAAATTAAGCAAAGCAGTAACTTTATTTTGGCACAGATTTTAAATATAATGCTATCAGTTATGAGGGTGATCAGATATACATCCCTCTTCTTCAGAAATTTTTTTAAAAAATGCCCCCTTTTTTGCAATCCCCCCACCTCCTAAAGAAGAGGGGCTTGTGTCAGTCACCATCAAAATCAACAGAGTGTTTCTTAAAATCTTTCCAAAATATGGTTGCTGTTTTGACTAATTTTAGTACTTACACTAGGATTTAAGAAAAGATGTAATAGTAATACCTTAATTTTACTATTGATGGCTCAATTTAAATTTAATATATAGGGATTTTCTAACAAGTACTAAATCTTTAAACATAGTTCAATGTTCAATGATTGAAGTAGATTATGGAACAGCAAACTAGGACTAATTATAAGATGGTATGTTATTATGGAGAACTTTACAAAGAAAACTATCAATATTATTTAAAAAATAATAATTAATATTGTTTAAAGTAATCATTTACATATTCTTGGCACTTTGAGTTAAATATCATGTTTTATATTTTAAATTAGGTTCTGTAACTTTCCGTCTGAAATGGCAAGAATCACTTATTAAGATAATTCCTAGTTTTACTTTCCAAAGTTGCAAAAAGGTTTTAATATTGATCATAATGATAGGTATACTCCAATTAAGGTTTTTGCTATTTAAATGGAATTTGGTATATGAGATATATTTTGTAAAATTAAAATTACATCGAGTTCAAAATAAAAGAAAACCTAGTTTGGTGATAAATGAATATAAAATTTCGTCTTTAAATCAATTAGTTGATTATTAGAATATGGCACAGCACACAAGGACTATCTACCTAATGCAAATGACACTTTTGTAGAGGACATTCTAAAGGAAAAGACTCGCTCTCATGCTCTATCGTAAAATCTTAACCACTTGGCCAGTGAAGGAATTTTTTTCCTCAAATTAAAAATGAGATAAAAGTCAAATGTTTTGAAGATAAGCTGAAGATTTAAGTGACAACAGTACAACAAATTGAAAACATGCATTACCTATGCGTACCATTCACAACAAAACAGTTAATATGAATTTAAGTAAATATATATGAAAATTAATATGTAGGAAAACAAGTTTTGTGTGAATGACTGGAATCATATTATTTGCTGTTTTAAACAATTGATTATCAATATTCATAATATATATATATGTACTCAAGATTTTTCAGTATAGTGTTAAAACATTGTTGATTTTTAACAGCAATTAAAATTCAAATTAAATTTTTAAATAATAAGATTTTTTAAAAATAATTTCAATGAAACGAGGCTCAATACATAAGGTCCATTTCTGCTGGGTCAAAAAATTATTCTCAGATAAATTTTCCTACTTATTTTTAAACTTGAAACTATAGTGCAGATTAAGAAACTAAGTGTAAAAGACCTTGAACAGGATCTCAATCACAGTATCTCATACGGAATGAAATTTTAGCCTGCTAAAATCTTCATAAAATGATTGAAAATTACAGCAGATGCATGATTACATGTGTAAGCTGAGCAATATTCAAAATACCTTCACTAACTTTTTTTTTAAAACCATTTCAATAAAATGTTTGAACTTTAAATAAAAATTTAATACACTTTGATCACTTTATAGCTATTATAGCTTATATTGTTTCTTCTTAAATGAAAACTAATTGAGGGATGAATTATGATTATTCTGTTATTCATTGAACTTTTTTAATGTTATTTCACTTCCACCATGTTAATTGAAGGATCAGTTATATAACTAAGAGAGGTTTGCCTTTATTACAGACCAAATAAATAAATAAAAATAAAAAAGTTAACACAGAAAATCTGTATAATGATTACATACTCAGGATATGTCATAGCATAATGTCTGGTAATGAGACCCCCAGTTTCAGCACCAACCATAATAAAAGGACGTGGCAATGGCTTCGCATTTGTTACAAGATGATGAAGGTCACATGTCATCCTGTAAAATTTAGTGTTAAATAAAAACTGCAAATAAATTTTAAAGCTATAAACAGAGATTTTGCATTATAAAAAGGGAAAAACTTACTGTTCTAAAGTTGCAATCTGTGAAACAAATTTCCTGTTTTCACCTTTTGACTTCTGGTTCATATCATTCTACATACAAAATATAAAATAATATTCATTTTTTTTTATAAAAGTACAAAAATAGGGAAAAAAAAACAAATTTTTAATATAATACCCCCAAAAATAAATAACATATTGATCATAGATATACTGTAAGTGCCTAAATTACAAATACAATAAATTTTGACTATTGAACTTTAATTAGACAAACTGCTAATGACCTGAACATTCTGATTTCAAGGTCAAATTAGAAATCAGAACAATTTAGGAAGAAACTGATAATCATGAAAACGTCGTAACAAATATCAGGACTGTAGAGTGAACTGAAGTTTAAATTATAATACAAATAAAACTAATGATGCAAATAATCCTGGATAGTCACCCTGGAAAGTAAAATGTAACTGTGGATGTGAACTCCAGGGTGGATATTTAAGTTCTGCTTAAAGTTTGATTTTTTATGCCTATCCTTCTTTTTCTGCTAATGGATGCAATATCAGTATAATCCCCGCACAATGTTTTCTGAGAAAAGACAGCTAAAGATCTATAAGTTGGGTTATTATCAATGGATTGCTTTCTCCCCCCCCAAAAAAGTCGGATTTTATATAATTTTAACAAATTCTTTTCTGTTCAAGATATACAAGAAAAATGAAGACTATTATTATGATAATGATCTGCCCCCATTTTGAAATCTTTATACATTTAGAAATAATGATAAACCAGTCAGATTACAAGAAGACTAATCCAATACAGCTTTAAGGTCTAAAAGTAATTTATGATGTATCAATATAAAAGAATATCTTCAGGATTAAATTACACTTTTTAATTACTAATCAAAATTAATAATAATTAAGTACCAATTGAAAAAAAAGTTATGCATTTCAGTATAGTAAAAGAAGGAAATGTTACTATGTCAAAAAAGCATTCAAAACTGAAGAGTACAAATTTAGTTTACATTGTCTGGGGTAGATTTTGACAGGGGTACAAATTTAGTTTACAATGTCTGGGGTAGATTTTAACAGATTAATTTTAATCATAGTCTCATTTAGATATGAATAACTAAAATGTTTTTCTTTAATTCATTGATTAATATACTGCCCATAACAAAAAAGCATATTAACTATAACAGATAGACAATTATACTTTGCAATTAATAACAGTATACAGTTTTGTTATTCATCTGTCTAGTAAGAAGCTAGCTACTTTTTTGTTAATGAGGTGTCAGTTAGCAAATGTTTGCCAAGGAAGCAAATATAGTAGTCTATTTATATCACAGCATGAACAGCACTGCATAATGATAATATGTATTGTAGGGCTGTCATTATGTAATTAGATTTCACTCCAATGCAACTTTTAAAGTTTGCTACTACCTTATTAACAAAAAAGTACCAAAAAGAATGCTTAATAATGAAAACAATCTAACATACCACAAATGGTAAATCACTGAAACCAAGTCCAGCTCGGTCATAAACACAAACCTATAAACAATAATAATAATAATAATAAATCATTTGTAATTAAATTTATATTTAACAAAATATTATTAAAATTAAGGTTTATACCTACCTTTGATATTCTGGATAATTGTTCTTGAACTGCATACCAAACATCAGATGTCCCTCCAGTTGGTGCATCAAGAATGACTTAAAAAAGGAAAAAAGAAAAAAACAGAATTGCATTAATTACCTAAGGTGCACCAAAATCACAAATTTGGTCAAAATAACGAAATTGAAAAACTATAATTAAACCATTTACTTTTGTAATTAGCAACAAGCAAATGAACATAAGAAATCGAGACCAAAAGTTTGGGCATGAAACTCTTTTGAAGAAAGATGCACGAAAAAGTACTGTTTGAAGGTTAGAAAATCATATGGATTGTAATTTGTAGGGTTTAGGGAAATGAAAAATTTTCTAGATATGAAAAACTTCATGGATAGACAGTTTGCTAGTTTAAAATGTTTTAATACACTTTCAGCAATGTGTATTACTTAGTTCTTGTTTTAATAGTAACAGTTTAATAGATTCAGCATTTGAATTTTTTTTTTTTATTACTTTCAGCACTTTACCCATGTACTGAAAGTAATTAAAAAATATGTTGTATATACATGCACACAACAACAACAATAAATAAATAAATAAAACGCTTTATATTAAAGGCTAAAAAATTAAAAACCGTGAGATTTGCTGGTCTATTAGGAGAAAGGATGATAGACACAAACATGGGAGAATTGGTAATTATATATTAATTAACTTCTTGGGCATACTTTTTTTGCAAGGAAGATTTTTCATGTATGCTTTTATCCTCATGACTTTGCTTATTTAATATCTTTTTTCCATGTGGGGAACTACTCCCTATGTAGTTTTTTTCTGTGAGCATTCATTATTGTAGAGTTTCAGCTGTTTTTTTTTTTTTTTTTTTTGTGTAGGCTTTGACACAGTCATTTTTACACATATATCATACAGAATGGCAGGAGTGAGTATCAGCTATATCTGTAATTGGTGCATATTACAAACTGCAGTGCAACTGTTAATAATGTGATCCAATAGTTCCTCTTCCGCCTTTATGAATGTCATTTTTTCTCTCTATGCACGTCATTTTCTTTCAGCATTCATGATTATAGGGTTTTATCTGAAGGGAAGGGTTATGTGAGCTTTGACATAGTCATCTTTACATATGTATCAGGGGTGGCCATAGCATGGCTTGCAGCGAATGGTGCAGCTCTTATAAAAATAAAATACATGTATGAAATACGATAAAATGAAACTACTCAATATCCAAAAGAAAGTAAGTCAAACTGATACTGAATGATTTTTAGACTCAGAAGTTTCTTTCCATTGAAACCTGTTTCACTACCTTTAAAATGATTGACTTCTGGCTTTTGAAAAAGCTAGCTAATTCCAATGTCTTATAGATAAAAAGTTTGGTCGTCCCTGATATATATTATACAGAATGACAGGGATTCATATCAACTATATTTGTATTTGGTGTGCATCACAAACTACACTTTGCCTGCTAGTAATGTGATCATAGAGTTCATTTTCTGCCTTTATCCAATACTAAAAATTCTTAATGATTATTGTTATTAAATGCACTGAATAAAATAATCAGAAAATTTTACTCTTCTTTACAAGAATTATGGCAAAACATGCAAAAAATTTAGAAGACAGAAACAATATGAAATGAGGGATAATTATGGAGAAAAATAAATCAGATTTTTAAATGAAATCAAAAGTACAAACATATGCATAATTCTTCATTGAAATTCAAATAAAAAAAATTTACTCCAGTTCGGATAGACAAAAATCAGCTTGAAAAAATCCTGTCCCATTATATTTTAAAATTTCTTGTGTGTAAATAATAATATATATATTTATTGTTTTTATGCTAAAATTAGAATAAATGATTTCATTATTCAAATCAATTCTCCCAAATAGGTAACAAAGAAAAATTTAAAAAATACATGTTTATTTTCTAAATAAGCTAAACAACATGAAACCTACCTACTGGAAGGCCTTCGCCTAAACAGCTGACAAACATCTTCTGACCCCACCCCATATCAATCTGTTCTCCTAAAGAAAATAAATAAAACAAAATTGGAACTTTAAAATATTTATGACATTATATACGTTAAAGAGTCAGTATATATACTAATTTTAGCCAAAACTGTCTAGAACTAAAACTACCTGAAAACTCGACCTGCAAGCGATGTTTGAAAATACATTAAAAAAGAATTTATATATCTATGAAATGAATTATATGTTTCATTGTGGGTTAAGTTATGAATTTCTAGATTTACTTATACCAAAATAAAATTTATACAGAAATTTTAGGCTTTAGTATAGAATTCGGTACTCCTTCAATTGGCGACAAATTTTGTTCAATTTTGGTGATGAAACCCCATTTCTAGTCACCATGATTGTTTTAACTTGGTTTCAGCTTCCTGATTTTTTTTTTTTTTTTAAGTGAAAACAGATCAACGTGTACATGAACAAAGTCAAGGCAGTGTGCAACGTCAAGTTTGTGCAATTCTCTGATATTTTTTTAAGTGAAAATAGATCGATGTGTACATGGACACCGAGTTCATGCAATTCTTTGACTTCTTATTTTGGTTTTGTGTAGCAGCCATCTTGAAATTGTGCCTTTCGGGTGCTGATCTTCGCGTCAGAAAAGAATCGCCACAAAAACAAGGGGCACCCAATTGCAAACTTTCACCAAATTTTATTTTATTGTTAATGAATAATGAATTATTATCATTATGGATAGTACTTCAAAAATAAACTTGTTTCTCATAAAAACTATATACTCAAATCAGAAGCATATGACTTTCAAAGGTGTTTTGAGGTAACTTAAGCCATGTAACTAACACTAACAAACTTCTGAAAACACCATTTTAATATTTTCCATGGCTTAAATCTCATTCACAAATCTGGGCAGCAAGTAACTTATAGAACCACAATTTCAGCCTGGAAGAAATTATAGCCAGAATGGGTAGTAGATTTATAAGATTGGACTACCCAGATTGGTTTGTAAGTGACTTAGGTCTTCAACACTTTTTTTTTTTTGTTGGTTACCTATAACGATACTGAGTTTTACACAAATCGTGGGCTACAAGATATGGAGAAGTTAGTTGAAGATCATGAAAATGAGCTTGACAAAAAAGAATTACAACTTAAAAAGCAGTAACAAAAGGGAATTGTGAAAGAAATAATCTTCAGAAGAAGAATAAAAAAAATGATTCAAATTTTCCAGAACCTATGCAATGATCTGCAAAACTTATGCAAAATAGGATAAGAAAAGAGAAAATAAAATAATATAAAAAATATATTTTCACATAACTACACAGCCTGATAAAGCTACAGCATAAACATTTTCGTCTGATGATTTCGTAGAGGAGAATTTCACATCTAAGCAATAACATCTTCTTCATATGCTCTCTTTTGCACTGATATAGTAAAAATTAAGTGTTTTATCTATTATTAAGTATTTATATCTTTTAGAAAACTATTTAATAATTTCCATCACTTTGGGTTATGAACTTGCATACAAAGTACTGTTATAAAGTTTAAATAAGCAATCATCTGTGCTCCACGAACAAATTAGTTAATTTTACATGAATTCCTGTGGGGAAAAAAATGTGAATCTAGGTTTCATTGTATTTAACTGCATGCTTTGCTTCTACACTTATCCCACTTTTGATCCCCATTGCTTCTAATTTAAGGAGTAGAACTCTTCATTTAAAAAAAAAAGCATATTTAACATTAGATCCCAAATTTAAAACATTGCCTTACATATTATATTACATACATTAACTAGAATAAACCATGACCTCCCATATAAAATGATCCAGCATTTCTTAAGCTTTTTTGCAAGAAAATGAAAGTCAACCTCCTTTATGCAAACTTGATATGTTACGTTCTTCAAAAAATATAATTAAATGGACTAAGAGCTAAAGTTAACTTTTCCTATTAAAGATAAGGAATAAAATTATTTGAGTACAATTTTTAAATATTTCAGAATGAGAAAATTATTTTAGCACAATTTTTAAATATTTTTCTGTTCAAACATGGATATGATTTTCAGAAGACATTATAAGAATAAAAACCATGTTTGAAATTTCAACCCAAACATTGTACTTATATCTTGAAATACACATATTGAAATAAGATTAAATTCAGTTAGCTTAATAAAAGGATTAGAAATAATTTAAAATTGTAAAGAAAACTGATATATAGAAATATACCTTGCTTGGGAAGAAGTACGAAACTTTCTCTTTTTAAAGCGGCTAAATTCAGAATTGGTGGTATTATCAGAACCAAAATCACATACTTCATGAAGGAAAGTCGCTCACAGAAACGTCCGTAAACAGACAGTCTTTGACATCGGCAATCACGTTCATGGACAATTTCTTCTTTTTCATTCTCATCATTAGATTCGTTTGTTTTCGGCTGCTAAAGTACATGATGGATAAGGAACAAATAAACAAACATAAAATTTATTTAGATATATTACAATCAAGAGTATAAAATCAATTCACGCACCGACTGATCACTCCTTCCTATATGCCGTCGATGCATGGCATTAATAACTTCAATCACTCTTTTTTTCTTTTCAAATATTTTGCCGGCACATCTGCTTGGAATATGTTTTGTTTTTATTACGAAACGTGGATGGTTGTTAGAGATTATACGTAGTTTTGATATACATGTTCAATGCTCGACATGCATTTATTCTTAAAATATCCGCTAGGGAAAATAACGTTAAATCACTTAAAAAACAAAACTACAAACATAATAATTTTAGATAATCTATGGTATCATATTAAGCTGATTTTTGAAATATGATAATTTTGAATTTTTTTTTTTTTTCCTTTTCTTTTAAAAATGTGATACTTCATTGATTACATGAGGAAGTAGACTAGCACCAAACACTATGATATTTAAAAGGACTGTGTGCTTCTTATTGATTTTCGCGTACTGATGCAGCTGAGTAATAAATGAAATTCTGCACAACAGTTGAAAATATTATCATGTCGTTTTAGTGATATGCAGTCACCGCAGTGAAAGATGTTTTTATTTAAGCTCTGGTGTATGACAAGTATAGAATTTCAGAAAAGGCGTTAACATCATCGAAGTATCGGTATGTAAACTTGAATTATCTAATTCAGAATGTTATGTAGGTTTGATTTTTCAAGTAAAATATGTTTGTAATTTATCCTAATCTTACCTACTAAGCGAAAAACGTAGATGAGTAAGCGTACACACAATTCTTTAGTTTGAGCATAATTATATAAAATATACTAGAAATTAATTTTTAAATATTTTTGGGCGTATTGCAAGTAGGCATTGAAAGAAAGTGTTATTCTTGTGACCTCTAATTATTGGAACTTTTTCCTGGTCGTATAACTAAGCAATTGCAGAAATACATTGATTTTTTACATGTAAAGCAAAAGGGATGTTTTAGTCAAGCATTAATCCGAAAACAGAATAAAATTTTTGCTGTTTTATAACATAAGGCATTTTATTATTTTTTTAATTATATTTAAATCATCTCAAAAGTCATAGTGCCATTCTATTTATAAATAGAAGTGAATGAAAGTCATGGAAAAAAAAATGTGAAATTGCTGGTTTTCATTGAAAGTTGCTGGGAACATAACTGGAATTAAGATACCCAGATTATCATTTTATTAAACTTGAATAGGAAATACAGTTATGGGAGTGTTTTTTTGGGGGGGGGGGCTGTCATACCATATCAGTTTGAATGTGTTATAATGCATAAGCATTTTTACAAAAATATTAATTTGAGCTGAAAAAGTTAATTTTTCCTTAGCTTTCCCTTCCTTTAATAACAAGCACGTACCTTAGAATAGTTATGTGCATAATTATATTTAGTCTCAATGAATTTTATTGCAGAATTTTTGCAGCGAATTATATATATATATACAGTTCTATGTAATATGTCCTGTATCAAATATATATGTATCTATAGGTTATTAAACTAAATTGACTGTATAAAACAAGAACAGTACTGAAAATGCAACTTATAAGTTTTGTTTTCAAAATAAGAATATTGATTTATCTTCAAAGATTTAAAGTACAACAAATCCTTTTGAAAAGGAAAATATATTTTCAGTTTAAGTACTGGCAACTAATAGTTTTAAAAAAAATTTCTTTCAGTTAATTCAGAATAGGTATGTAAGTGTAGTAAACTGATTACCTGCAATAGAAATACTGATGTAATTATGATCAGTGTTTCTAAGAATATAAATAAGCATCAATTGATCATTATGATATTATTCTGTAGTAAGACCATTTCCCAATTCAAATATGACCATGAAATACATTTATTTGTGATTCTTAAAAGCATCTTAATTCAATAGCTATGTAGTATTGCCTTAGTATGAGCCATGAATATTTTAAGTACTATATCAATTAAAAAACATATCTTCAATAAGAATTTTTTTTTTTTCTTTTGGTGCTTTATTCTTAAATTGGCCACAGTGCTTTATCATGAAAATTAATAAACTTAGTTGATTCATTAACATGAAAATTTCAAATGCCACCAGAGTTTTCTATTATGACTGCTTTAATAAGGAAGGATATCTTTTTTGTGAAAATGTTTACTTTCTTAAACTTGAGTTTTATCCTGTCTCGGATGAGTGGTATAATTTATCCTACAGGCTCATTTATACAGGTTATCTTAAAACAGTGTATTTTGTAATATAAATAATTTATTTTACAGATCATATTATTTATAGTTTATCTTGCAGACAATATGATTCATTCAATTCTTGGACTAATTCCTAATTTTTTATTTCTGTCTGTGCAGACTGGTACAATAGATTGGTTATAACAATTGCTGCCATCAGTGAAAGATTTGATTTCAAGAACATTTATGACATGTTTTTGAAATCATTCAGTATCTAATAAACCACTGACATGTAAAGGTTCAAATGAATAAGTTACTGAAAAAATGAAGCAAAGGGTTAAATAAAACAAAAGATAATGTTGTGGGTCAATGCGCTAAGTGAAAAATTATTGTTAATGATAAATAATTCATTATAACGAAGATAAGCTGAAAATGAAACAGTGGCTCTAGTGTAAAATTGGGTGCCCTTTCGAATTGGGGAAAAATTTTGTTCCGTTTTGGCGATGAAATCCCATTTCTGGTTACCATGAGAGTTTTAACATGGTTTTAGCATCTTGATTTATTTAATTGAAGATAAATCGATGTGCACATGGACAAAGTCAAGGCAATGTGCAATGACAAGTTTGTGCAATTCTCTGATTTTTTTTTAAGTGAAAACAGGTTGATGTGTACATGGACACGGAGTTTGTGAAATTCTTTGACTTCTTGTTTTGGTTTTGTGTAGCGGCCATCTTGAAATTGTGTTTTATTGGTGCCGATCTTGGCGCCAAAACAGAATCGCCAAAAAACAAGGGGCAGCCAATTGTAAACTTTTACCGAAAGAGTGCACAAATTGAAAATCTGTGATGGGTTTAATTTCTTCTCCTCTCCTTATTTCTGAATTCTATATGAAAAGAAATTGGGTACTGTCTTGATTATTCATACCTTCAGCTTCAACATTTGGTAGAATTGCTGTATTTATGGTAACCAACTTGCACATATGTGTAACCATGGACATGTTTCATATGCCATGGTATGTGTTTATTTTGCCTAATGCATTTTTTGGGGGGAGTCATAATGAATTGTAATGGGATTGTGGAGTTTAGTAATGAGAAAGAAAGTGTTTTTCCTAAATGACTGAGTTTTATTGAAGTTCAATGTAAAAAACTACAAGGGGAGTGTTAGAATGCAGGTTGGGAACTGTTTTGAAGATGGCTGCATATCTTTTGCAAGAGGTCAGAAACTGTTTTGATGACTGCATATCCTTTTGCAACAGCTATTTGCTGATAAAATGTACCTTCATATTGTTACTAGCTGATACCTGCCTGCTTACTGGGCACACTATCTATTTGAATGCGAACCTAGACTTCTTATATGGACAATATGTCTAATTTCGAATTGATTATGAATGTAAATTTTTTAAATTTAAAGTGTGGAAATATAGTGCTAATCAGAACTTAGAACTTCACCATCCGATCAATTAAAAAAAAAGGTCTTTTAAATGAAGTTTTTGATATTTTTAATGCAATTTCTGATTTTTTTTTGCCAAAATTGCTGCATGTTTTCTACTATTTCATGTAACTGAAATGTTGAAAGTGAAAGAGTAATTTTTCTATTGAATAATTTGACTGATAATGTGTCATTGAGACTGAAAAGATATAAGAAATAAAAGTTTTTATAAATTAAGCTTTTATTTAAAACTTGTAAAATAATTAATGAATTGAAAGGAGAAAAATAATTTATTATATAGTTTAATGAGAACAACAAATAAAATAGTTCTCTTTACAACATTCAGGGCTACCATAACAGGTGTGATTGCTCGGGACAACAATTTTTTTTTTAAATTTAGAGTAGCATGAAACAAAAAAATTTAGGAAAAGCAAAATTTTTAGAACTTAGGCTGTAGTATTTGGAAGCAGCAATACCACTAGAATCTAGAGATGCGGCAAACAGCAGAACTTACAGCTCTTAGAAATTCTACCAGGTGGCAAAATTCCTAGCACCAGCCCTGACAACTCAAAATTTATAAATTTAACAAGGACATCTTAGTCTTTGATTATTCATGACATAAAATTCTAAATGAATTTTATAAAGGAATTGTTTAATTTCTCCCATTAAACTATATGATAAATTATTTTGTCCCTTCAATTCATTAGCTACTTTTTGAGTTTCAAAGGCTATTTTATAAATTTTTTATTTTTTTTATGAATTTATTTTTTTATAATAATTTTTTATGAATATAATTTTTTAAAAACAATGTTGGTAATGGAATATCAAACAGCATGGTAACCTTATGTTGACATATGTTTAATGAGGATTACAAATTTCAGATCTGTAATCAGGTAGCCTGCTGTCAAGCATTGATTGTGTTGACAGGAGAGGAGAAATTTCTTTCTGTATGCATCAAATAGATTAACTGATATTTATAAGCCAAAAGATTATGTTTAATACTGTTTGAATTAAGAATAACTAATTTGTTCAGCCTTAAATATATGTGGGAATTTATTCAACTTGGATTTAGCATATGCAGGAAACACACATAAGTATAAGAAGTAACTAATATATAATTCAAGCTTAACTTCTTCAGTGCATGATAGGAGGCAAAACAAAATTTAGCAGAACAACACATTTAGTTGGTAATAGTGTAGAGTGGATACTAGCTAAGCTTTATGAAGTGAGCTAAGCTGTGAATTTGAAGTTTTGTAGGTGAAAAAAACAAAAAGTGAAATTTTCGAGCTAATGTGATTTATGAAGAAATGTGGAGAAGTGGTGGTAGTAAATGAAGATGACAATGTGTCAATAATCAATCAACTAATGGGTGGCGAAATATGGAGTATGGATCTAAATCCAGAAAATATCACTATCAATAGTGAAGAAAGTGAGAAAGAGGTTGATGAGGGGGAAAAAAAATTGATTGATAATTTAGTGGGAACTCTGAACATGGCAGTTATCAAGAGTTGGACAGTGAAACTTCATAACTGAACAAGAAATTCTGTCTGTCTATAAAATTAAAGGCAAAGTATTAGTACAAAAATAAGGCAGCTTGAACAACTTGCATTTAAAGAAATGTTTAATAAAGCAAACATGTAAATATTGAGCTTTTTATATACAAATTTTGACTCTTTTTTTTAAGTTAATAAATGCTTCATTATTTCATAATTTTAATTTTATAATTTCTACATGTCATCTTAAAAGATTTAAACTAATGATCTAAAATCAGGAATAGCCAAAGTCCTAATCTCAGACTTTCTACTGTATATATATAAAATAAGGTATATTATCATCCACAATATGAAAATTTTTTACCTGGTTTTGAAAATTCTTGGGGGAGGGGACTTATATTTAAGCATTTAACAAAAGAATGCTTTTTTGGCTTTCTACAGTAATACAATTGATTGTCTAAATCATCACTGCCTTTATTTGAAATAAAAATATGACAAAGGCAAAAATTGCTTCTTACTTTCCTGCTGTAGGAAAAACCTAACATGTTTGGCTTGTAAAATATCACTAAACATTTCTGGGATATTTTAATGAAAACAAGCAAAGAAAAATAGCAGACTTAAAAAAAAAAAAAAAAATATCTGAAGTTTCTTTAATTTTATTATGAACTGCTTAACTATCTACCATCTTCAGACTAGGATAATTGGTGCTTAATTAACCACCTTAGGAGCACTTATGCATTAGTGGACCTTAGAAGAAGTTGCCAAGTTAAGAATCAAAGTCACAATTTTTATGCACGTTCTTTCTTTATTCCAAATTTTGAGAGTTTTTAATACCATGATTTTTTTTTGTTGTATATCTTTTTTTTTT
>KK115058.1:64969-96848 GCA_000611955.2 Stegodyphus mimosarum | reverse complement strand
TTTTTTTTTTTTTTTTTTTTTTTTTGTGTGTGTGTGTGTCTTAAACTTGATTTTAAAGTATGCACTTGTGGGAATTGTTTGCAATGGAAGAAACTGTGACAAAAACTCTTCCATAAAACTACTGAAGGAGACAGTTGTTTTGAATCTATTCTTTAAAAGGATCACTATAAAATTTTTTTGCCAGAGTTGTGCCAATCATTCCTATAGAATACTAAAGGAAATTGGTGCCTCATTGTTAAACAAATAATCAGTATCTGATCCGCTTAATTTTTTTAACTTCTTAAAAAGGCTTTTGTTGATTTCTACTATTTTGTTAGGCCTTCCAGTTTTATTGGAAGTTCTGTTTAGAATGCTAGGAGCACAAACTTCACACAGGTAATTAATCCAATCTATTACTATTTGTTGGCCATTCATTACGACACTTTTTTTATGGCAGGATCCCATAACTTAGTAAATAATCCACTGCATGATCTTCTGTAGAAGGAAGGTCTTAATTTTTAACCTTTTTTTTTTTTTTCAAAATGCAAGAATATAATACCGCAATAGCAGTTAATTTATATTGTCATTCATAAAAACAAAGGTGGCATATTGAGAATCAATCAGGATTACATTAAACAAAAGTGCAGATGTTATGAGCTTGTTTATCATAATTGCTCACTGCTTGGTGATGAGGGTAATTCTTGGCCAAAAATCAGCATCTAGTTGTTATAAAAATTAAGGGTAATGTTTTCAACTTTGCCATGCATTAAACACATTTAGATATCTGTATAATAAAATAAATTTTTATTCAAATTTAGAATAGAATTGCATAGAACTTGAATAATTTTTCAGTGACCAGGAAATACTTTAGAATGAAGGCAATTCTAGAATAACTATTGATCAGCATTCTTTTGGATACAAATGAAATAAATATTGATTTATTTTTTAAGGAAAACTGTTAAAACAGACTAAGCTAAATAAAGGATTATTTTTATCTTAAAATTAAAGGAAATTGGTACACAGACTAATTTTTGGATGCAAATATAAATTTACTTAATTTGTTCTATGCAAGAGTATTTTGCAGTGCTTCAAAATCTAAATATTTCAATTTGTCGAGTTGTCTCGAAAACATCATTTATTACTATCACAAGACCCAGTTCTAAAATTAGGTAAATATGATATTGTTTATTGGCAGTAATATTTTGAACCTGTTAAAAATACTTGATAATTGATAAAATGAATTTCTGACATATTTCAAAATTTGTCAATCAATGAAACTTTTAGTTCTTGTCTCATGAAATGCAGCAAGATCCCCGAACTAGTTCCAAGGTTTGAGTATGGTATAACAGTGTTTTGTATATTAACCTTACATTTTTTAAATGACAGTTAAACCTTACATTTTTTTAAATGAAAGTGCAGCATAAGTATTGCATCAGATCATTATGTTTGCTTTCTCCAGAACTTTAGCCCCAAGTGGACACTACATTAAGACACGATGAAATCAGAAAAGAATTGCAGCCCATGTTTCTGTGCCGACATGCCTTTTTTTAACTAAATTAACTCTAAAAAAGGGGACATTCAGTGATTAACTTAATGCATCCAACTTCTTTCTTTAGGGATTATCTGGAAAAAAAAGATGATGTACCAAAATCAATTTGATAGTATTTTGCTTAAGCAATCAACTGAATATGAAGTTCACCTTTAGATGCTATGCATAAAGTGATGTGGAAAACCTTAGTTGTTATAGTGTAGAACACCAGATGAGCAACCTCTAATCTTAAGTAAGAAGCCCTTCCTGATTTCTTTCAGTTGGAAGAGAAATCAATAGAAAGAGTAGGTTATAAGTCTTAATCATAGTTAGCAAAAAATAATAACCTAATGTTTTTCTCCCTAACTTTCATGTATTTGAATACATTGTGATTTGTATAATTATTGTGTTTAATGTTTATCAAATATTTTGTTTTTTAATAGCGTAACTTTTTCTTCTAGGTCCCAATGTGTTGCATCAATAATATGGCAGTTGCAACAGCTCAAAGTTCAAAAAGTAATATACAACCAAAACAGTTTTTAAAAAAATTAAAAGAGTATGAAGAATTCGTTTGTGGCTGGGGATCTGCATTTATCAACATCATGATTACTTTTCCTATAAATAAAGTCATGTTTCGTCAAATGCTGCACGGTGTAGATTCGCAACATGCAATCCGCCAACTTAAAAAAGAAGGCATGCAGTTTTTGTATCGAGGATGTCTCCCACCACTCTTGCAGAAAACGGCTTCTGTATCACTTATGTTTGGTACCTATAAAACTTATGGCGAAATTATCTCAAATGAATTTCCAACCATTCCTCCATTAACTGTTTTGTGTGCTGCAGCCACATTAGCTGGAAGCACTGAAGCCATTCTTACACCTTTTGAAAGAGTACAAACACTCCTTCAAGATGGTCACTACAATACGAAATTTAGGAACACTTACCATGCTTTCACTGAACTTAGAAAATTTGGATTTAAGGAATACTACAGGGGATTTACTCCCATTATTTTACGAAATTCTGTTGGGAATATTTTATTTTTTGGTCTTAAAGATGAAGTCAAAGAACTGTTGCCCTCCTCTAATTCTGTTTTGCATAACTTAATAAATGACTTTATTAGTGGTGCATTTGTAGGTGCTCTGTGCAGCACAATATTTTATCCTGTAAATGTTGTAAAAACACAAATGCAAGTATGTTGTGGGACACCATTTTCATCTATATCAGAGGCATTTAGATTGACTTATCAAGAAAGAGGGTGCAGCATAAGGAAAATGTACCTAGGTGTCCATGTCAATTACACTCGAGCATTTTTGTCCTGGGGCATAATTAATGCTTCCCATCAGTTATTAAAGAAATTTTTTAATCAGGATAATTCAATGTCTTGATATTCTATTCAACTTTAGATGCAAAAACATAATGTACAAAATTCTTGATTTCGTAAAAAGTTATCAGGGAAAAAAACTAAAAGCATTGTTTTCTCAGATCTAAAATAAATTAAGGAAAATTATATAACGATTTTGTTATATATTTTCTTGCCTCAGAAGTGAGAACTTCCTTAAGTAAAATGTACAAGAAAATACTTGCTATTGTTATTTTAAAGACTATATGTATTATATTAAAATTTGAAGCTGTAAATATAGTTAGAAAGTAAATTATAATAATCTAAAATCTTAGGACACTTAGAATTCATCTACTTTCAAAAGCAAATTTAATTAATTATTTTATATTTTTATCAGTTCTACTAGATTTCTAGTCAAGTTATTCATTATAAGAATACCATATTTCCTCAAGTTTTTTGTTACCAGGTCCTGAAAATTTCTTAAATAGTCATGTACTTTTTCCCTTTTTCATATGCATTCAGAAACAAACTTCGTTAACTTTTAAAATGGATTCCTCATAGTGACTGTTTTCATCTAACAAAGACAAATACTGGCAAACTACCTGTGAAGGTCATGCCAAACCTTTTCCTTCTAGGCCGAGCGGTAAAGACGCTGAACACTGGTAGTTCGGTCCGAGGTTCGAATCCCGTGAACGGGCTGGCTGCATGGGCGTTTTCGTGGTTTTCCCCATGTGTAATGTGTATACGAGCCAGTTTCCCTTAGAAAGTCCTCCACAAAGGCATCCCTCCCTTTAGGCAGATAGCCCTCGTGTGCTTTGCCATAGTTGAATAACCTAACCTTTTCCGTCTAACTGTCCAACTTTATACAAGAACCAATGTATTATGACGAAGCAAGCACAAAACAACACTTGGTCTATGAATTTGCGGTGTTGGCTGCACATTCATCTTCTCTGTTTGTGAATGATTTGAGGCTTGACAATAAGAGTGAAGTAGAAATGGAGATATTTTATTAGATATTGCAATGTTAATATGTATATAAATTCTTATTGGAATATATGTTTCTTTTTCAGAAATAATATTGTAATAGTTACCTGTCATTTATCTATGATTACTTTTCATTTATTATGTTCATACAGCAACCATGTCTCTCAGAAATTAAATTATTTGTATAATTTATATCTCTCGATGTTTAGACAATAATAATAATAATGAGGAGGAAGAATACACAAGAAAATATGGTGAGGAGGAATACACAAGGAATATATATATATATTTTTTCAGTAAAAGTATTTTATTTATAGCTTTTTTAATTCAGAAAAGTACATAATATTTGCATACAAAGTTTTTATTTTTTATGTTAGTAGTCTGAAATAAGTAATTTCAAATGAAATTTTAAAAATACTGTTTTATTACTAATTTATAATTTAAAAGGCTACATATTTAGATTATAATAAGGAAGTAATAAGTTTAATGCTAATGATAAAAAAGTTGAGGGGAGTATAAACTGATAAAAATCTCTACTTCTATGTTTCATTCTATGACAGAAATTTGAACATTATTTCTCATCATGCACCACATAAATAGCATGTTTAAATAATAAAAATGGGAGATGAAATCGTAAATACTTTTCATATATTTACAAAATAGCCAGTGATCTAATGATATATTGAACATTTATTTGATAACTGAAATGAAAAATTTGAATTTTTTTTTAAAAAAAGTATTTTAAAATTTTATTATGAAAATAGAAATGTTGTAAAGTTGTATTGAATTCTCAGCTCTCTCCTGACAAAATTACACTTTTTGAATCTAAAATACAATCAAATTAAAAACTATAAATGTTATTTTATGCATTTTTATATTTTTTTCCCTTTATGGATTAAGTTTTTTTATCCACTTCTGTGATAAAAAATTGAATATTTTTGGATTTGTCATGTGCAATACTGAAATATTTCCTACACTTCTTATAATATCCAATTCTTGTTGTGTATATAATGTTTGGCCTAAATATAAGATTAAAATCCCTACCCATAAGATAGTTTTCCGGAGGAGGGAAGGCTTGATTATGCCATGAGCTCACATGTAAATTTTACATCTTGAATATGTTCAGCAAGGTGATAATTAAATAATATAAATATCAGTATCTCTTTGAGATAGCAGTAAGTATGTACCTTAAAATTAGGCAAAATTGCAACCTTTTGCTTGGTATAGATTTTAATTTTGAATTTTAGTTAAAATCTATGTCAAACATGAGATTGTTGTTGTGTCTTAACTTTAAGTTTTACTTTGGCATGTATATCTTTTCTCTTGAAGTAAATGTATTTTCTTGTGATCTGAAAATCAATAAACATGGAACAAATTACTTAGAATTTTCATAAGTGCATATTGGGGGGGGGGAGAGAAAATCTTTAAATTTAAGGCAGTATGGTATATTCTACTGTACTGAAAATTTAAGTCTTTGTAGTCATAATGAGTTAATATCCCATGGGTCTTATTAACTAGAATTGTTTTGTGAAGTCTATATTTTATTTTCAAGTATTTACATTTTACAGAATTTTTCATTTAATTATATTATGTTGCATAATTTTTAATTTTATAGTATTCCTTGAAACAGTCACTTATAAACAGGCCCTGTTTCATGCACATTTAATACTGCTGATACTTTCTTTTAACTATGCAAATTAAACAGGTAAAAAGTGTGAAGAAATGTGAGAATATCATAAAGACTTAAGGTTGGAATGCTTGTACTAGTCTCTGAGAGAGAGAGAGAGAGAAAAAAAAAAAGATTTTTTTCAAAACAAGAAATTTCTTATCTCTTTGTTGTCACTCAGGAAACATCATTCCGATCTGTTTTATAATTACAAATGGTTCATAATTGATACAGAATTTTCTTCAGGTTTAAATTTAGGAAAAATAAGTATTGCCTTGTATTTAACTGTCAAAGTATAATCTAAAAGGATGTTTCATTTATCTAAAATTGATAACCTCTTTTAATAGGTTTTGAATATATTCTAACCTTAAAAAAATTAAATATAATAAGTACATTTGTGATAGATAATTATGAGAGTACAGAAATCTTAATGCCTTAGAATTTATGAATAATGATATTTCAAATGAAACTTTGAAAATGATTCTTATTTTATATATTTAAATACACTTACAGGTTTCACTTTTCAATCTTTATGCATCCTTCAAAATCTTCGAATTAAATGTTTTAATACTATTGAAGCAGGATGTATTTATAATAAAGTGACTGTGTGTTATAAATCCAAAGCTTTAGTTCATCTCTAGTGATGTATTGAAACATAAAGAATGATATTAATCTAGAAGTCAAACAACAAATATTCTGTCTTAATTAAAGAATGATATGTCAAAATTACAACTATACAATTTTATAATTTTTTTATGAATAGTATTTATTACTTCTATAATTCTAGAATATTTAAATTTAAAATTAGAGGCATAAAGACTTAAATTAGATCCTTTTCTAGGAATACAATTAAAAATTATTTGAAAAAATAGACTGTAGAACTTTGTAAAAAAAGTCTTATTTAAAATAATAATACAAACCATTGGACCCCTTGAAAATTATAAGATGATTTTAAAGTCCTCAAACTCTGGTATAGGAACTATTGTTAGTGTTATGGCAGATGATTACTTTTGCATATTTTGTAAATTTGTAAAATAATTTGGCATGTGTATATTGTCTAAGTACACTCATGTCCCTAAATTAAGGGTAATGCAAAATCAGGCAAAGGAAGAGTTAGAAGCAAAACAAATTTGACTTATTTGTAAAGCTTATTTATTAAACAAAAGGTAAAGAGCAAAAAAAGATGCTATATGTTTGATATTATTAAAAAAATTAGCGATTTTTTCTCCCTGGAGCAAATTACAAAAAGAACCTATTTACAAAAAACCAATACTACATGGTTGGTATGATTGTTAATACATTGTATTTCTCCCAGACGATGCAATACAGTCCGTACAACGCCTAGGCATGCCGAGTATCAAATTATCAATCTGATCCTGGGGGATATTACACCACTCAAAAAGCAATGCTCTCCGAAGTTTCGGGAGACATGTAGGAGGAGCTTGACGGGCTGCAACTCATCGGCCAAGCATGTCCCACACGTGCTCTACTGGATTCAAGTCCGGTGAGAATGCTGGCCAGTCCATACGGGTCATATCCTCCGATTGAAGGCATTCGTTTACGATGTTTGCACAGTGAGGACGGGCGTTGTCATCCATAAACACAAACTGTGCGCCCATGGTGCCCCAAAACAAATGTACATGTTGTTCCAGAATGACGTCCCGATAGATTTGGCTTGTCATGGTTCCAATTTGAACATGCAGGTCAGTTCTGGAACCCAGAATAATTCCACCCCAAACGAGCACTCCTGCACCACCATAACGGTGTCGTTCAATGATGTTTTCTTGGTGGTAACATGTACCTGGAGCTCTCCATATGAAAGTCCGGCGAGAATCAGACTGCAAGCTAAACCTGGACTCGTCGGAAAACATCACACAATGCATACTCTCTACTCCAGGCTAACCGCAGGCGACAGTGAGTTGCAGTAAGTGGAACGCATCTGACAGGTCTACGAGCATATAGACCAATCTGCCTTAAGCGTCTGTACACGGTCTGCCTCGAAATTGTCGTACCAGTGGCCGTAGAGAGCTGACGAGACAAATCTGAGGCTGTGCTCCGCCTGTTTCTTTTGGGAGTAACTGCCAAATACCGGTCCTCATTCCGCATTGTAACTCTGGGACGACCTGTGCTGTAACGTCTACTCACATTACCATCATCTTGGAATGGTTGCCAAAGCCTGGACATGACACTCTGAACAATTCCAAGTTTGTCTGATATGTCCAGTTGGCTAAGCCGACATTCCAGACGGCCGATCATTCTACCACATAAAAAATCATCCAAATGCGTCCTTTGTGTCATAACTATTCGGTTATTGCAGTGAAATGCTTATAAAGCACCTGCGCACAATTTTACTTCTTTGCCTGTATTCCTTATATATCACCCTCTTATACTCTCGTCATTGTGACGTACCATCGGTGTCATCTGGTTACTTCCTGAAATTTGCATATGATTCTTGAAGATGTGTGTAGTGATTTTACTGGTGATATATTTATTTTAGAGTTTGATTTCCGCGTGACTCCGAATTATCCTTAATTTATGGACATGAGTGTATTAATGATATTGGTGAAACAATTTGAGTTACACAGTTAAAGAGCTACACATGGTGAAAAAATTATTTTGTAGAGTTGTAAAATAATTTGGCATGTGTATATTGTCTAAATATTAATGACTGTATATTGATATTGATGAAACAATTTGAGTTACATAGTTAGTGAAAATTTATGGTGACACATGGTGAAAAATTTAAGTATGGATTTGACAATTAAGGTTGTTGGATATTGCATCTACAGATTACTTCCATTAAATATATTTAACACTTCTAGTCATATGTATTTTGTTACAGCCAAATTCATGGGGGTGGGAATCACTTGTGTTGCAAATTACATTGTGCTATGCATGCTGAAATGTGATACAGAACATGCGTTGTCATATGAATATCTAGCAGCTTTTGTACTTCAATACTAGTTGTTCAAATTCCGGTGGAAGATGTAAATGTAAATTATGCTTATCATACAGTTCATTCCTGTATCAAAAATATGTTCGTATACACTTATGTGTTTTTGTAACCACACAGATGTTATTGGAGCAGAGTGTTTGTCTAAATATATATCTGAAAATGTATTTTACTCAGATTCAAAGGCAGTTTTTTTTTTTTTAAATAAAATAGATTGGAAGTAGTCTTCAGTATATCTTAGGTTTTCAGTATTTTATTAAATCATATAATTTAATAAAAAAATGATCTACTTATAATAGGAGGAAAAAAATAGTTTTAGAATTATTAAACTTAGCATCTTTTATTATTAAATAAAAATAAATATGCATGATAAAATTAGAATATTTTCTATAATAAAATATGGGTTATAAAAATATGCAGCTACTTGTGCGTACAATTTTAGTTATGAAATAAACCATGCGGATGTGCCATTAAATTATGCATATTATGCAGCTGTTTTTAATCTTTAATTATCATGACATGTGTACAGTTGTGCCTGCAAAAGCAGCTTCATAATTTCACTTATGAAGTTCATATGCTTAGTTATTTACATGATCAGTATTATGCTTAAGTAAAGGTTTGTGAATTATTAAGTACTCTGAGGAATATGAAATAAGTAAAATAGAGTAAGTACTTTTAAAACTACTCTAGAAGATACTTTGTATGCATATAGAAAGCATGCAGAAAATTTCCCTCAACCCAGTTATGAAAGCATATTGACTTTTGCAGGCAGAGCTAATAGATATTTATGTAATTGAGTGACTTTAGAAAGTTTATTATAGCTTGTTATGTTTGAAATTTATTAAAAATGTTTTTGAAATTTCTTCTGTTCTTTTAATACAAGTAAAGTTTAATACTGTCATCTAGTTTTTAACAAAGTGTAGATTTTTACTTTGTGTTCAGACAGTATGTATCTTTACACAAAGATTCTTAAAATTTTTCATGTGAAGGGGAAAATACATTTTAATAAAATATTAGTATTAATATTTATGAAAGAAAGAATAATTAAATATATAATATATTTTTGACATTTAACGTTATGAAATACTGATATATTTTTCTTTAACACCAGACGATTTAGCTTTTTTATTTCGTTGAAGGAGGCAGAATAAATTATTGCAATTCAAATGCATACAGTGGAAATTCATTATAGCAAAATTAAGAGAATGTGCATGCGTGACGACTTTTTAAAAACAGTTTTATTTAAATCTTGTATTTATGCAAAGTATTTCTATTATAAATAAATTACTAAATTTCTTATATAATTTAAAAATAAATTCTTTATGTATATTGTGAATAATATCTGACGTGTTTTAAAACACTTGAAAAAAAGGCTTTGTTTGAACTACAGATTTATACACAGTATTTCAACTATCATAATTTACAGAAATAAGAAATGAATTATAAAATTTCATATATATTTAAAAATAAACTATATGTACTGTGTAAAAAATATAAAATAATATTTATAAATACATTTGCTACCCCATATAAAAAGTTAATGTATATAAACTTGTGAAAAACTGATAATTATTGAAGAAGGTAAATAGTACAAAGATGATATTTTGAATTTAAACTAGATTTTGTGAGTCATATTAACAAGATGTCACAGATAATTGAAAATTGCTCCAGAATGAACTTCGGGCCAAATGGAAATTAACAAAAACAAACCACTATTGCACAGTTCAATAATATATGACTGCAATCTCAACTGTAAGATGGAATCTAACTGTATAAATTATTTAAGTAATTTATGCAAAATAATAAATGTTACATGATTAATGTGAACATAAGTGATATGCTTAGCTGATAGAAAAATAATTCTTTCTCATGCAACTACATTGTCTGGACCAAATGTCCAGGATAAAAACACTTTGCTATCTTAATCTAGTATATTTTGTCTTAACAGAGTGAAGGAAACCAAGGACATGGATTGAAGCTCATCAATACTAAATTTTAGTGCTATTGCCACAGATTTACGAACTGCATTCTACCCATTAATAGTTCCAGAAAAAAAGTTATCACAATGTGTTATACTATTTATTTTCATGAGGCTGAAGAATATGATGAAAGATATGAAGTTTTATTAATTAAAGAACTGAAGAAAACATAAAATTCCTTAACAATGGCATTACTGGTTTTATCCAGTCTTAAGATTTATTGTTACTTAAATTTTATTTTCAGCAGTGATCTAAGTATTATCCTAAGGAATGGAAAGTTACAGTCCTATTATAAATCTAGCCAATAAATTGTGCTCTTCATGAGCAGATTCCAAAACCCATGCTGCTTAGAGAATTCAGGGAGTTCATTAAATAATAACACACAATATTTAAATATATCAGTTTAATATAGCACATATATTTAAGAAAGATATTTATTTATATGGTAAAATATTTTGGCATTAAATTTGCTTATATAAGGTGCAAATGATAAAAAATGAATGCCAGGCTATTTTGAAAACATTCAAGGGATACGTAATAAATCTGATTGCCTGTTTCAATTATAAACAAAATTAATTGAAATTTTACAAAGAATGACAAAGGTATTTCTGTTATCAATATATTACTGCAATTCATTTCTTCTAGTCTGGTGATTCCATTTTTCAATTCTTATATGAAATTTTTGCTTGGATGGCACATGTATTAAATCAGCTCCCATTCAATTCTCTGATGCGATTTTTGCACCCTTAAGTGTCATATATGTGCATGTAATAAATACAATTTCATTTACAGTTATGACTGCTTCCTTCATTATCAGTGTTATTGCATGAACCATGAGTTTTCCATAATATTCTTAGATCAGTTTTTATTTACTGTCTCCTTATAAAATTTTCACAGCTTAATTATGCTTGCTAGTTCGCAAAAAATATACATAAAATATTTTTTTATAATTCCATGATATGTAGGATCCATGCATTGTAGAAAAGGTACTGGTTACGGGCTTCAAATCATTTACTCGAAAAATATTCTGAAAAATCATTGAATTTCAATATTTTTAAATAATCTCAATACCGTTTGTAGTGATTTTAAAATTAACTAATATATTTTGGTGATAAGATGAATAGACTAATTCAAGTATACGTATTACTTCTTCAGTAGATGAAGATTGTCTAGATAATATGCATCGAGTAGTTAAGATATTAGACCACAACAATCCTAAAGATGGAATATCTGAAGCTGTGAGGGAACCAGCAATTAAACTGTTTTGTTTATACCCACTGACCTGTAATAAAAAAATTCTTATTAAAATTAAATCAAATGAAATTTTATATTGTAAGAAATAATTTATGAAATCTGTATCTTATCTAATTAGTGAAAAAATAAGACACTTTATTCAATTTGTATTGAATTAAAAATAATTTTATAAAATTAAATGTAAAAATTCTTGAATTGGAAACATTAATAAAATATCAGTCTTTAATGGGGAAAAAATAATATAATTGAGATTCAGCATACAGTGACATCCAAATATGATTAGTACAGAGGCTGTTCGCACATTTTTTAGACGATGTATATTGTATTCACAAAACTAAATTACATAAAATTCTTGTGTTTTAAATGTTCTGTTTGACATCCCTTATTCTGAACTATCTTTCGACACCGCAATTTCCAGGATAATAATATAAAGACTTTGAAGTGTCAGAAGAGGTATTCTGTCCCATTCCTCCCGAACAGCTTTTCAGAGTCCTGTTAGGGTTTTGGGACAACGTTTGGATAATGCAGTTTTTAAAAGTCCAAAAGCACAAAAATCCATAGGTGACACATCGAAAGATTTACTAGGGATATCAGTGAAGGGTATGGCCTCGATACCGGTTTTTTGTTCCGTTTCTTTTAGGAAATTTACAGTGGATTTTAATGTGTGACTGCTAGCTTTGTCCCGATGGAGTCTCACAGATGGATGGCACTGTGGGTAAAGCGATGGTATTTCATTCAGAACAATTGCCGATAAAATATGTTCCGGATAGTATTTGGGGTTAATCTTGACATTTTTTTGCACTCTCTATATTTTTAACTTGCCATTATAAGAAAAACCAGCAACAATCATGAATCCCTGAAAAACTTTCTTTTGATTCTTTGAACCATGTACTTAAAGTTTTTTCTCCCCTTTTATGATAATAAATAGCTCTTTTTTTGTTACAATCATTTAAATACACCCATGCTTCATCTATTGTGACAATTGTTTTCCATTTTTCTTTGGATAAGTGTTTCTCATATAGAATTCTGCAGCGTGTCCTGCGTCGAGCGATATGCTTTGCAAGAAGATATGATATGTCGAGCGATATGCTTTTCTTTTTTGCTTTCTTAAGATTTAAATCAACGTTTATCATTTTGTTCACAGTGGACACCGAGCATTTTAATGATTTTGCAACTGCCCTTTGACTAGGGGGATTTTCTTTCAGCATTAAACAACGTACCTTTGCAATAGTCGAAGATGTCCGTTTTTTCCTTGGATACTAGTTTGGAATTTTTGTCCCACTTGAGGCTCCAATTTCATGTTTTTTTCCTTTCTTGTTGATGATATTACCTATCGACGCTTTAGATATCACAAATCCATGACTCTTGCATCGTTTTTGGATAACGGAGTATGCATATTTCTCTTCGGAAAGAGCGTCAATGTAGCCTTCGAACCACTGCTTTGTTAAATTCGCCATTTTGAATAAAAACAAAACTTTCAAACCACAGATGATAATTTTGACTTTTAAAAACATAGCACAATTGCAATTATTTCTTTTGCAGCAAACAATTTTTTATTACCGCTTACCAAAATTGTCTAAAAAATGTGCAAACAGCCTCTGTATATATTACAACTACTCAAAGTTATTTCTGTTTTGTAATGCAGGTCTTTATTAATCATACTTGCCATTAATTTTATAAATGCATAGATAAGGTTTTCAAGTTTTCTATCACTTCACTCCAAAAAGCCTTTCACTTCCAAAGTAATTTAAAATAATCATTTGAGAGTTTCTGCACTTTTTCTTAAAAGTTTTACTGCAAATACAGGAATTGATGTAATGAAAAGTACAGAAGTGATAACATAAGGGGACAGTGAGGCTTTAATTTCAATAAATCAAAATATAGGAATTTCCATTTTGAGGATAAACCTAAGTAATTCTACAGAAGTATGCCAAACTGTGGTATAAATATTTAGCATAAATACTTAAGAAATTAACAAATTTGTCAGTTTGCCTGTACTGTTTGTCATTTTCACAAATTTCATAGAATCTGAGGAAGCAGCCAGTAAATAAATTTATCATTTTGTATAAGAAGCCGTCATTGAATGATAGCCTACAGGACACAACTTTTCATTCTGTCTCAGACCTTGAAAATAACTAGAAGAGACATCATTCTAAAGATATGAAGCAAATTGAAATCATGGCCAGTTGCTCAATTACACCTACAAGAGTAGATTACATTATTTAATTAGGCAAAGCACACAGAGATTATCTGTCTAAAGAAAGGAACTTTCACGGAAAACTGTTTAGAAAATTGGGTGCTTTCTGATTTTCTGTGCCACTACCAAAAAGTTATGAAAAAGTATTCATAAGGCAATGCAGTGGGTAACCACAGTGACACCAAAAAGTATTTAAGTGGCAACTCAGGTATGTGCATAGCATATGTCTTTAATCATGCATTAATTTGACTCATTTTTCTGATTTCTTTATGGATTGAGTATATTTGTTTTTCTTGCAATAAGTCATAATGGTTTGGTTTGTAAGCCTTGAGGGCTATCTGCCTAAGGGGAGGGATGCCTTCATGGAGAACTTTCCAAGGGAAACTGGCTCGTATACACGGGAAAGCCACGAAAACGTCCATGCAGCCAGCCTGTTCGCGAGATTTGAACCTCGGACCGAACTACCAGGGTTCTGCAACTTTACCACTCGGTCACTGGTGGGCTTAATTAACCATAATAGAACTATGGTACTGATGGAAAAGAAAGCAGTGCATTTTTGTTGAAATACGGCATTTTGACCAAAAATAGAAGAGCAAAAATTCACATTCTATGAATTTTACTGCTTAACTGACCGAATTTTATGGAAATGCCATGTGAAAAATTGCAAGTACTAAGTTTGTGCAATTTTGTGCATGTGTTTTTCCCTAATGTAAAAGATTGCTATGTACTTGGAGAGAACAACAGCATAAAAAAACTGCAGAAGGATTTCTTGAGAAAGGTAAGAATTTTATACCCACATTTCTTTTTTTTTTTCTAAAAAATTTTATTGACTGATTGCTCTTTTATGGGATTTTTGTATGCTACCATTTTGAAAACTGTGTTGCCTTTCCTGTACTAGCTTGGTGAAAAGTTACTCACAAATGATCTGAAAGTTACCAATAAATTTATTGGTGGGGCTGCAGATAATGAGAAAATATCAAAAACTTATTCATATCATTAGAGATAGGGAAAATCCTAAACCCCATGGAGTCAACCTGTTCAACTATTAGGGCACAAAACCTCAAGTAGACCAAAATAAATTTTCCATTATGAGAAAAAGTAAGCAGTTCTCATAATAGTGCAGTTGCACATTTTTAACTATGTAAAAATATCCTAAATGATTTTTAAGGAAATAGGTAGAACTTATTTGTATTTTCACTCATCATAAGTGACTGATATCCAATTTCTGACATGAATTATAATCAAAATGAAAATGATACTATTAAGTTAAAAAAGAGAGCAAATTTGTTAAATCAGTCAGTAGCTTAAAAGTTAAAACTTACCTGATTTACACATACAACTGCCATTTGGTAATAATTTGCTAATTTCCATACCTCACTGGCAATTTTTTGTATTAATTGTGTTCTTATGCTCGAGTTCTCGTACTCACTTCGTAAGAGAGCAGCCACAGAGTCGATTATAATTAATTTTGGCTTTTTTTCTTTCTGTAATAGGTTTGGCAAACTTTGTTGTAGAACATGCATCATTTCATTCTAGAAGAGAAAAATAACTCTATTAAATATTTTTAAAAATGAAAGTTCTGTGTATTATAATACAGTATAAATCAATGGCATCCAGCTTTTATCTCCAGAAGGCTTGGTGTCATCTTGGGTTGAGATGTTTCCCTTTTGTGCTAAAACAATTTTACAATTTTTTCCCCTTCACTTACTCCAACAGATACAAGGTTTTTACCCTGTACAGATATTCACAGGGTTTTTACCCTGAGATTTTCTTAACTAGTGAAGTAATAAGATTATTTTTCATTTAAAACTTACTTTCTTATAAATGTATTCTTATAGCAGAATTTCTCATCATGCATAACGCTGAATTTTTACTTAATAAAGTGTTATGTAGAATATTGCTGAATCTCATTTGTGGAGGCACCTATTCTTTAAAATCTTACATTGAACAAAATTTAGTTCTAGTTTATCAGATTGTTTCTAGATCTTCGGCCAATCACGGATCATACCATTAAGGAAGAAAGATGTAGGTTCCTATATGATAAATGGAACCACTATATGATAGGAACATACATCTATTATGATATTTAATTATCATAAGGGATAAAAACTTATAGAAAAGTACATTTATAAAACAGAAAAACAGTAAATTTTTTAAACATTTTTACAAGGAAATGCATGGTAAAAATTAAGGTTTTCAAATATAAGCTTCAGCTAACAGATACATTTTAATTAACTGCCATTATTGATATAAAAAATACATTTATCAGAAATTTTATATATTGTAAATTTGAATATCTATTAATGTTTGTCTCTGAATTTATTCAGTTAAGAATAATGTATTATATGCAATTTCCTATTTTCAATGTAGATCACTTTGAACTAATCTATCTACTTTAGCAGTAATAACTTGATAATGACCATATATACCCTACATTTTCATATTTAAATTCAACCCACCCTGTGCATATTGAATACCCTTTACAAGATTAAACCATTAGTAATATTTCCTGGGAATTTTGTTTATCCAATAGTGATATTTTTCACAAAAGGTATCTTATGGTCAGATAAAATTACTAAGTAATCATTATTGATTTTTTAAAAATTTATGGTATTACTATGTACAAATTATTTTAGAAGTTTGTTTAATCATCAGATACCAAAAAATTTGCTGTTAGTATTACATACATAGCGGACAATAATTACAAAATTATACTTCTTTGTTAAATCTGTACCTCGGTCAAATGCCAAAACCTAAAGATAGTCACCAGAACTGGCAAATGTTTAATGTATCATAAAATCATTATTTAACAATTAAAAATTGTATTTTATATTGTTTTATTTTGATATGTTTATAATGGTGATATATATTGCTGTGGTGGTAATACATATTACAAGAAAAAAATGGTACTCTCCAGACAAAAAAAAAAAAAAAAAAAAAAAAAAAAAAAAAACAGGGACAGTTCTAGATCTCCCATTCTACTAGGCCGGTTGACAAAATTCAAACTGCATTTTTCATGTCTCGAAAGCACGACTTAGGATATGAAGGTCGACTTAGGTCTCTCGAATTTATTCAGAATTATAATGTATTATATGCAATTTCCTATTTTCAATGTAGATTACTTTGAACTAATCTATCTACTTTAGGAGTAATAGCTTGATAATTACCATTAATCAATAAGAGATTAGATTTATAAGGGAATTAGATATATACATAGGGTTGTTCTAATATAGGTATTTTGACACAAAATCGGACTTTTTCTGAAATGACATGCCGATTTTTTTTTCAAATTTCGATTCTTCGACTCAAATTATGCCAAACTACCAAATTTTGTAAAAATCGCACGAGTAGTTTTTAAAAACTTAGCTCTCAAAATTTTAGCTTCTCAGTGTTATTTAAACTTGATATATATTTATCAAAATCTCTTTTTTTATTAAACTTACTCGATTCCTTCTTTTACATTTCGAAATTTAGGTTCATTCCAAATAAAATTTGCTCATTTTTTATGATTTATTTTTAAAATTTATATTTTAAAATAATTTTTATAAATTTTTGAATTACAATCTATAAAATTGAATTATAATCTATAAAATTTTTACCATCGTCTTAAAGTAGATGTATTTCTAAGCATACTTGCAAAAAAGTACAGTTTTTAATCAAAATTTCCTAAGATATACGTGAATTTATATATTTGTGCACTTTGAAATTTGGCATATTGTTTAAAAGTGATATTAACACAAATGTGGTTTACGCAAATTGTTAAAATTATTTGAACTATAACTTTTTTTCACTTGTCTGCAATGAAAAAAAGAAAAGGAAAATAGGTTGCTATAAATTAAGAAGTTCGCCAAATAAATTATTCTTCGCGAAAACTGAAAGAAATACGCCAAGATAAATTTTTGAATTTCTCCATAAATTTCACACCAAATTTTTCAAAATTTAATATTTAGGCATAATTTGAGTTGTAGAATCGAAACATGGGAAAAAAATTAGCACGTCATTTCAGAAAAAGTCCGGTTTTGTGTCAAAATACCTATGTTAGAATGATGCTATTTATAAGTCTAATATATATCCTAAGTCGCGCTTTCGAGACATGAAAAACGCAATTTGAATTTTGTCAATTGACCCAGTAAAAAGGGAGATATAGAACTGTCTTCCCCCCGCAGTGTACTTCATTTATCCATGTACACAGCGATCATCTTTTACTTAAAAAGACATCACAAAAAAGCATAAATTCTGCATCATGAATAGCCTTGCCATTACGCAAACTAAACTTTATATATTATATTATATGATTGTGGTTTTTATTCTTTTTAAAGTTGCTGTAGTGTTTTCTAGTTTTCAACAAATTAATTTTAAATGCTGTCAAAGTGCTTGCAAAGGCTGCTTTAAAAAAGAAAGTACATAGAAAATTTTAAATTACTCTTACATTCAACATTTAAAGAAATAAATTTATACAAAACATTACTTCAAGTACTGAGTAATAATTTAGCAAAGTGATGGACTTCACCTTATAGAGGCACCATTACAGCTAAACAAAAAATACAAATTTTGCTAACAAAATTAATACAAAAAAGCTGTTAAATTTTAACATAAAATATAAGTTAATACTTACAATATTATGCACCTTTTTTAATATAAGACCATCAGTTACATTTTTTATTTTAGATGAAGAATGCTCTTTTTGAACAGCTTTTGCTAACTGTATAAATCTCTTAATTGGAAAATCTCCTTCTGAATGAATGTATAACACCTCTAGAAGAAAGATCAGTATATATAACAAAAATGTATCTAAAAAATGTTCTATAATAAACAAACATTTTAAGAAAAATTTTCACAAAACGTATGCTACATATAAGAATTTTTCATTGGGAGGGGGGGCAGAAAAAAATCTAAATTAAGGAAAATAAGAAAAAAAAAAAGTTAATAAATAACCAAAGTAAAAAAATCTTTTAGCTGTAAATTGACCTAATAACATAATTTAAATAAAAAACTTGCATTGATCACAAAAATAGTATGCATCAAGCATTATTGTTATATACTACACATTAAGCCATTCAAAATACAATGGAATGTTACAATCATCTCTTTTAAGACAATTTCATTACAATACATTATTTCAAATTCATATAATTCTTTCCTTTTTGTTGTTAAAGTTATACCATTTGGCACATTTTTTATTTTGATATAATTCTTCAGCACCAGGCATTGCCAGTTTGGCTTTTTTCTTCGTAATAGATGTTTTAAGTAGATTTAGTTAATAACCATAACTTGTACAACCAGTATGTTTTTCATTTAATGATAGTATTTTTTTCCGTACTGGATTTTGTGATTTGCTGCAATAGAAGGAAATGTCATGAGCTGAACTATTGCATTTTCTGACTGTTGAAATGGATATAAATCTTTCAATTTGCAAGCTGTTAATTATGAACATTTCACAGTAAATCATTCTAACCATTTTGTTGATCTGGATACTCAGCATCATATCCAAGCTGTTGAGAGCTTGTGGGGTAGTGCAAAATGGTGCAATAAATCCCAACTGGCTGTCTGCATATATTTAGATTATTTAATTTAATTTATAGAGTTGCATGCATTCCAAAGCAAAATTTCTCTTCTGTGCTAAACACCATTTTCAATTTTATGTTTAATCTTATGTGATTTTTTAGTGCAATATTTATTAATTGCTGTTATTTAATATTTTGGTTTTTCATCTTAAATTATTTAAGATGCAATAAACGCAAGTATTCTTGTTTTCATTTTATGTTTTTAATCTCACTTTTTTTTCTTTCTTTCTGAAAGAGGATTTTATGAATAAAACTGATAGGAAGAAAATTAGCTAAAAAAAAGACGGAAAAATTGATACATAAACAAAAATAAAAATAAAATAAAAAGGTTTTGGGAGCAGGCACCAAGTATCAAGCCAAAGGCATGGGGAGCAGGAATAGGCCAAAAGGCATCAAAAATGCATGGTATGCTTTTAGCAGAAAAGTATCAAATTTCATTGCTATGAATCTCCAAAATATGAAAATCCGGCAGGTTTATAGAAAAAAACTGATAGTTTCCAGGAGGTTTCCACATTGCACAGCAATGCGATTTAAAAAAGAATAACATAACTTTACCTTACGCAGGATTCAGGTTATTGAACTATTATTATTTATAGTGTGATTTAATAAGATAGTTAGCCATGATGCAAGGGTTGTGCTTGTCATTGGCTTATATATTGGGATGACATATGTAGAATGAGTGAAGAAAGGTACGAGTTTGTCCAACTCTCTAAAATTGTTATGGATCTTGCAGAGTTTTATCCCTTTTCCCCTTCCCTTTCTACCAGCCTCTGGAGAAGACTTTTGACAACATTAAAAGTACCCCTACATCACAAAGATTTTGTACGTTTACAAATATCCACGTCTCCAGGATTTGAACATAGACCCGATACTATGCCAACCAGTTTACCAAGCCAGTAGGGCAGGATCTAGATATATAACAATTTAGAGCTTGTTGTTGATGCAGATTTTCATACTGATGTAGGTGCAATCGTTAAAGCTGGTTAAACATTTTGAAATATGATTGAAGCAGCAGGCAATAGATCTAAATAGTAAGAAAAGCAGAAATCGAATATGATATGTTCAAAATGAAATTCCCATTCAATTTGGTTTTGGTTTACGCTGACTGCTTAATTTAGTAGCTTTCGAAAATTATTACTGAATGAAGCCTTTTATGTAGTACATGTCTGCATCACTAGCATCATGCAAAAATCATATGACATGGATTAATTTTGAAATGATGCAGTTCAGAGCCATTTATTAAAAGCAATTTCTGCTTTTAGAATAGAAAGGAAATAGGCAAGTGCTAAGGAGCAATTGCAAATTAAAATCAGAATTTTCATTTCTGCAATTTAAAAAAAAATTACATATATATGTGTATATACTATATAGAGAGAGACATACACATTATTTTATTACTTTTATTATAAATTAATCATTCCAATGTTTATAGATTATGTTTAAGTAATTAATTATATTAAAAAAATCAGTTAATTTAACATTCATTATTTATTAGCAAAAAATTACAACAAATAATTTTTCTTTATAAAATCATAAGTGTTCTAACAGTAACAAGAGTATTTTAATATTTATTCAGCACAGCAGATCAGTTTGATCAGGAAAGTTTCTAGCATATTAATATTAGATTTAATTCATTCCCTTTCAGAATGAAAATAATTCAAAAATCAACATGAAACTAATGTAAACATGTGTTTTACATTACATTCAAATTAACACATTTAAACTGATATATAGAAAATGCAAACACTATTTTCCAAGCTTTGGAATATTGCAAAAATGCAACATCAATATAATCAGTCTTACAGAATCATCATATTTGTGAAAATATTTCATTTTCTATGAAACTTCAGATTCACTGTACATGTTTGGCTATATATATACATATATAATGATTTGGTGAAAAGGTGCAATGGATTGGCGGTGGCTCTTGGGAATATAACTGCATAGTTAGCAAGATGACACTCGAAGAACACACATAACAATAAATTCCACTTAGAATTTTATTCCTTGATAATGCACATCATCACAGTGGGTGCGCTATGCACCTCTCAATTTTGTACTGCTTACATCTTAAATAATGGATAAAATTAGAAAAATAAACTCTGCGTGGCTAACGGCAGCAAAAAGAAGCAGAAGTGAAAAGCAAAGAAGGGAGAGTTGCCACACAATTACCTTTTTATACTGAATTCCATTTCAGATCACATGATAGATTACTATGAAAATTTCATAAGTGTACAATACAGATTAGATGACGGATTTTTTTTTCACTTAGTTAGAAAAATTATTGCTCTGTTATTTTTAGAATGAAGACAGGAGTTAAAGGGATTATTAATTTATTATTTGAAAGATAGATGTTTTACATTTTACATATATATGTATATGTGTGTAAGATTAAAAAACATGTAAATAGCTTTATAATTTAATTTAGTCTCTTAATTACTCATTTTTAATTTGGGTATTTCATCTCTCTATTCTAAAAATAAAAATATTTCTGGACAGTGCCATTTCTAGATTAATCTATGTCATAGAGCTTGCATAACACTGATGACATAGTTATTTTGAAACCTTAACTCTGAAAACTGAAACCTTTACAACCTAAACCAAAACCTTTCTCTTAACAGACTTCCATATTTGATGAATACACACTTCGCTTCAATGTCTGTTGCCACTTAGATGTTGTTTGATATCGCTTTCTATTGTAGTAGTATTAAAAAATGTAAATGTTCTGGAAATAGGCACGATTGGAGTGCCAGGTGAAATGTGGCCACAGAATGTCAGTTGAAATAAAAATGGAATTTAATCTGCTTCGACTGCCAAGTTTTCTTTTCCCTGCAAACTCGACATATTAGCATACTATGCAATCAAAATTCTTCCTCTTCAATATTGATCTACTATATTTTGTGAATTATACGTGCTACATCATCAACATCTGATATGTTTTTTTTTTAATCTTTTTTATCACAATGATATATTTCCTTTTTTTTTTAAGGATATTTCTTAATCATAAGTTCTGATTTATCACTTTGAAGATTTTACATTTATACTAGCGGGCAAGCCTGCCGGATGAGTGGGCTATGGACACAGCAATATTTATTAGTTCTATATACTGAAAAAAAAAAAATCCTATTATTTTTAATGTACTGTATACAAAGTTGCTAGCTGTGACCAAAGCAAAATTTATGAGTTCTATGTACACCTGAAAAGAAAGTGCATTTCAATATGAATGAAGTCAGTTCATTCTTTCCAAGCAACAACCAACTCAAAAACAATTTTTTTTGGTTGCCAAACAAAGAAACAAAAACTTTGGACACTTCAGGTTAATATGCATGATGTCCTGATTTAAATTTAATGTAATATAACAATTTTTTCTCAATATCAATAAAAGAATTAACGTGGCAATAACATACTGTGTCAATTAGATTTCGAAATAAAGCAGACTTCTATCTCCAGCGTGCAAGACTGTTGCCATTTGGAAAAATGAAGGCGAAAATTAGCGAAGATGAGAATGGTAGAAATGGTTTCTGGCAAATTTTTGGAATCCAGGAATACCTCTTTTGAAACTCCCAACTGTTTCAGAGGAAATAATGCCACAAACAGATAGATGTGCAGAGATTTCAATAGTATAGATGTTACGACATGATCTCTGCCTCCATTTTGCAATGCAAATTTCCATTTTTAGAGTTACTCTAAATGTTTTGTGATTCCAGAGTAACCACTATTTGAAACCTATGAAATTCTATGAGTTTAATTTTTGGGTAAACCACAGCTTTATAGAGATTCCATGCATTGGTTTTTTCTGTAGACATTACAAAATGTTTCATTCTTTTAATTTTTAACTATAAGCAATGGCACAACTACTAAGATAAGCATTAAACATGTTCTTCCTCATTCACTATCAACTATGGGTGTGGATTTCACAATTTGATAACATTTTCAAAGTTATCAAAGTGTGAAAATTAAAAACTGTTGTTCACATTAGTGTACTTTGTCGACCCTTCAACTGATTGACAGCAGTGAATTCTTTAATTATTCAAACCAATAATTGAATAGAAATATTTCTTAGATTTAGACAAAAATTACTATAGCTGAAATAAGTTGATGATGAAAATATTTTTCCTAGCTGTAAGTATCAAGTAGGTGCATATATCTTTCTACAGGGAAAAAAAATTGCACATATTGTCCTAGAAGACAAAAAATCCAACTGGAAAAGATCAATTTAAGCTTGAAACTATTTAACAACAGGCACTGAAAAGTGGTCTAAGTGAATAAATTCATTCTATAATATATTCATTCTCTATATATATTCTATAATAATTTTGAAGATGTAGAACTTTTGGTATTTTGTTTGATTACAATGTACAATTTTACCAACTAAACTTTTCTGAGAGTTAAAATATATGTTTTTATAGAATCTTCTGACTCCTAATGCTAAAAGGGGTTTTCATAAAAATTCTCTGTAGTGAGAAACTTTGTAACTCGAAGTACATATCATAAATCCTGCAGTCACCTTTTTCAAGCACCCTATGCATAAATTCATAAGAGAAAAATTAATTAACATTTGATGCAGATAAAATGAGGAGCAACTGTGCAAAAAAGGTATCTGAAAGCAAAAGCATAAACAGCAAGCCCTAAAAGTGACATAATAATAAAATCTGAATATCAAAATTAAAATCAGTATCTAAAGTTGGAAAAAAAGCCACAAATGAGATCGATGAATGGAATCGTGGTAAATATTCTCTCTCTCTTTTTTTTTTAATCAGGATAATGAAGGTTTATTTTATCAATTTTAATCAAATGAGATATGCTACATTTTTAAAATCCAGTATGATCAGTAGTAAACTAACAGTAGAGCAGTTAAAACTAAGAGTAGAAAACTGAAAAGTAATATTAATAATTCCATAAGCTTTCAGTTTTGGCATCAACATGAATGATTCTGTTTCGAAGATTTATTGACTATTGTTACTGTTATTATTAAATTTAAGTTGATGCAAATGGTGCTGCTAGTTCGAGCAAATTTATTTTTAGTTATTGCGCAACTCTCGTGTTTTGGGGAAGAGAGCAGATGATTTGTTTTTCTCTTTTATTTCGTAATTTTTTCTTTTTCTTTTTTTTGCTTGAGAATAACAAACGCTTTTTGTATAATCCACTGCTTCGCCATTTTTGGATCCTTCTAAACTGGAGCACCTATGGGTATTAAGCAAACAATAATTATTATCGCTGAATTTTGACTTTGTATGCTACAACACTATGAATGCCACATACAAAATTTTTTTTAGAACTTTGAATCTATAGATTTATTTGCAACTCTTCACTTTAGAATGTTATGTTTTGACTTTTATTATGAACATTTGTTTGACTATTGAACATTTGTCTGATGGATAATATGTGTTTTTCATACTAATCAAACAAATTTTGATTAACTGACTATTGCTGACACATTCGAGAGCACACATCTGCTGTGTTAGGGGTAGGACACAGTTACTTTTTTCATAATGGATATGAAATCACTATTAATAAAGAAATGAGTCGCTAAAGAAAATTTAACTAAATTAAAAGATAAAATAAGCTTGGACATTGCTAATGCAGACGAGGCGAAAAATTGAACTTTTCAAAAAGAAATTGAATAATTTAAGTGCAGATGTTTCACACATTTTTGATAATATTTATGTAATATGTGAGGAAAGGGAAGTTGATACCTATGTTGAAGAATATCAAACAGTTCAAAATACTACTGATGATTTATACTTAGATTTAGAATGAAAAAGTTCTTGCTTTAATAATGTTAGTTCGGTTAGTGTTAAGCCTGATATTACCAACATAAAATTGCCAAATTTAAATTTACCTACTTTTAGTGGAAGTTTAGATCAATGGCTTATATTTAGCAATCTTTTTAAGGCTAGTGTGCACAATAATATTAAATTATCAAATGCTCAAAGGCTCCAATATCTTAAATAGCTCTTGTAAGGCTCTAAAATAATTCAAGCTATACCTATTTCAGATTCAAATTATAAAATTGCTTGGGATTTTTTCGAAGATAGGTTTTTGAATAAACTAGAATTGGTGAATGCATTAATTAAGAAGTTTATTATGGAGCTAACTATTGCTGATTAAACAGATGCTATTTTGAATTTTGTCACAGTGTCTAATAAATACATTCATTCTCTAAGTGTTTGATACATTGGTAACTCATTTACTTGTTGAAAAATTGCATAAAAATGCACACATTTGGTATGAGAGACAATTAAGGGATGATCAACTAGAAATATTAAATGAATTACTCACTTTTTAAAAAAGAATATGCTAGAATACTTCACAACAGTAAAATTAATTTTAAGGAAAGGAAGATAAATTTTAAAGTCACATCATTACTAATAGAAATTACTAAAAGTTGTCTTTATTGTGAGAAAAACCATTCCATATATAAGTGTGATCAATTCATTAAATTGCCTGTTTAAAAAAGATTCGATTTTGTGAAATATAATAAACTTTGTTTTAACTGTAAATCTAACGTGCATAATGTGAGCTTGTAAAAGCTTGAGTAGACACAAAATATGTCATAATAATCATCATTCATAGATGCATTTTATAAAATCTCAATACGCTGGTTTAACTACTATTGCAAATAATAAAAATACTTTTTCTGTTCACTCCTTGAAATAAGACAGAAAATTTTATCCCAGATAATGTTTCTAATAATTTCAATCAGATAAACTCCAGGTTTTGTTATGCACTGCTGTAATCAGAGTTCGTACTGCAGCAGGTAATTTCATTCAGTGTTGAACCTTTCTGGAATCTGGCTCACAGGCAAATTTTATTACCAACAGCTGTCTTTCAAAACTTCGTCTGGGCAGAAAAGAAGGCAAAGATGCATATATCTTGCCTGCAATCAGTTTCATCTCAAACACATGGAGAATTGGAGCTTATGTTCTCCCCCTATTTTGATTTGGAACCTTCCTTTATGACTTCTGTTTTTATTGTAGACAAGGTTTATGGAAATTTACTGCATATATCATTACCATCAACTATCGTAAACTTTTTCAATGATCTACTTTTGGCAGATCCTACATATTATTAATCAGCTCCAACAGACATTCTTCTAGGAGTTAATGCTTTCATGTTGCTTGTTTTGGATGAACCAATTAAATGAAACCAAGAACTTCCGATAGCTGTTCCTTTGAAATTTGAATGATCATTTCAGGAACATCATTTTTAATTCTTATGTGAAATCTTGCACATCATTAAATAATTTAGAGTTAAAAACTGAGGAATTAGTTAAGAAATTTTGTGCTCTTGAAACAGTCCTGGAAGAAACTGTTCTCTTGACATCTGAAGCAAAACGTTAGGAACATTTTAAAACTTTCATAACAAAGACAGTGCATGTACGATATATAGTAAGATTAACATTCAAAACATCGCCATCAGAATTAGGGGATTCAAAGGAATCAGCATTGAGGAGATTTTTACTTTTTGAAAAAGAGCTTAACAAACCTGAACTGTTTAAATTATATAAGGAATTTCTTGATGAATATTTGCATTTGCAACACATGGAAGTCATATTAGATTCTGAACCTGTCTGGTGTATTGCTTACCTCACCACCTAGTTTTTAAACCATTAAGCACTAGCGCTTAAATTAAGGGTCGTATTTGATGCATCAGTAAAAACATCCAGCAGATGTTCACTTAATGACCTGCTACACATAGGCTCTAGAATTCAACCGGAATAATTTGGCATTCTCATCTTATTTAGAGCTTATGCTGTTGCTATCTGCATAGATATAGAAAAACTGTATACAGAAATTTGAGTGCATCAAGAAGATGCAAACTTCCAGTGCATTCTTTGAAGAAATCATGTGAACGAACATATCAAGAATATTAACTCCTAACAGTGACATGTGACTTCCCCTACAGCATTCTTATCAACTTTTTCTCTTCTCCAATAAGCTTTAGATAAACAAAGGGATTTTCCAAGGACTTTGGAAGTTGCCAAACTGACTTTACGTTGATGATCTTTTAACAGGTGCTACATGAAGAACTGCTGCCAAAAATTTAATACATAGATAATCTTCTGTGTAGAGGTGGTTTTATATGGCAGAAATGGTCATCTAATATATCTGATATGTATTAGAAGAACTGCCACAAGAAATTAAAGAAAATGCACTTCAGTTGGACATTTTCAAAGAACAACCAAGGAAGGTGTTGGGAATAAATTAGCATCCCCACATTTAATTTTAACATACTATTTTCTGTAATTTCCACTGACACTAAAAGGAATGTGCTATTAGAAGTGTGAAACTCTTTGAACCCTTAGGCTGGTTAGCCCTAGTTGTTGTTTCTGCAAAATTATTTCTTCGAGACTTGTGGACTGACAAATTAGATTGAGAGTTGCACTGCTTAAAATTCTGTTTTTACCAAGACTAGAATTATATGCTGCATTAATGTTAGCAAATCTGCTCAAGGCAGTGATGAAATGTTTGAATGTTCCTGCTAGTAACTGTTTTTCATGGTCAGATTCTAATATCACCTTAATTTCTGGATTGTCTCCGAATCACAGAGATGGCTTCCTTTCGTAGCCAATAGAGTGTCAAAAATTCAAATCATCATTTTTGAGGTGAAATGGAATCACATTCAAGGAAAATATAATCCTACTGATTATGGTACTAGAGATTTACGACCTAATGAATTAATTGAATATAATCAGTGGCTCAATGGACCTTTCTGGTTACAAAATTATTATCAGGAACCTGTATTGGATGAACAAATGAACATCAAATTGGACAGTCAAGAACTAGCCAAGGAAGAAACAAAATGCATTATTTCCAACTTTGCTAAAACTGATGATGATTTTTTTCTTTGCAAATTTTCATCTGGGTCAAAATTATTATTACTTAATTGTTTGAAGTGCACTTTTAAGATAACAGGATTTCTTGTTAGTGTAGAATTTAATAATGTGAGTTGTACGATAGTAAGAACTTTACAACATTCTGAATTTCCTGATGAAGTATCAAGCTTAAATAATAGAAAATCCATGAAATCAAACAGTCGAATAGTATCCTTAAGTCAAATAACATCCTTGATGAAAAAGGATCAAGGAATTCAAATATTTTGGAAAACCAGAGTCATCCCATGCTTAGTCCTCAAAATCATTTCATTTCTTCCTCAAAAACATTTCATTTCTAAGCTTATTATTAGGCATTATCACAAAATGTATTTGCATGCATTTCCTTCACTTTTACTCTCTATAATAAGAGCTCTAGCTCTGAAATAGGAAAATCCATCAAAAACCTTCTTGACCGGTGGATGGTGAGACAACTAATTTTCCAAAATTTGTGGAAAAAGTGAAGCCGAGAATATCTCTCTTTACAGCATCAAAATAAATGGAAGAAATATCATGAAAATTTGTCTGTAAATGACTTAGTCCTGATTAAGGAAGAAAACATTCTACGTCTTCAATGGAAATTAGGTAGAATAATTTGTGTATATCCCGGACAGGATTACGATGTTCTAGTTGTGGACAGTCGAACTACCAGTGGAGAAATGAAAAGACCTATTGTCAAGCCCTGCCCTTTGCCTGTCAAACACTGCTATCTTTGAATTTTTTTGAACATTAGCTTATTACACCTTACAGTTTTTACAATTTTTCATCATTTGTCACCAATATTTCTCTTATAATTTTCAGGTCATCTTATTTGTTCCTTGAAGCTCTTGGAGTGCTTCCAGTGGTGCAGTGTGTTATTAAATTTAAGTTGATGCAGATGCTGCTGCTAGTATGAGCACAGTTACTTTTAGCTACCACATGACTCTTACATTGTGGTGATGAGAGTAGATGACTTTTTTTTGGCTGTTATCTTGTAACTTTTTTTTTGGCTTCAGAATAAAAACAAAAACTTTTTCATACAGTCCAGTGCTTATTATGTTATTTCACATCACATCCTCAATTACTATTGCTTCATTGCCTTGCTTCTTTATGAATTTACTGAATAATTATTGCACATTTTTAACTGAGCTCAATAGCTATGTGCTTTTATTCTTAGTCATATTTACAGAAAATGTAAAGATAAAGCATTCTAAAACAATTTATCAAAACTGATCTGAATTTAAGAAACTGTGCTTTTAAAATTTACAAGATATAAATGCATTATAAAATAAGCATTGTAACATCAGCTACTGTAACAGCACACACACTCTGCTACTTAATTACTCGACTTCAAATAAATCAGATAATTATACACTATGAACTCTCTAAGTGATAAAACATAACTAAAAATGGTTTGATAAAAATGTCTTCAAAGCTTTTAAGATTCCCTCTGAAATTCAATTTTAATTTATTTGACTTTTTTCTGATTTTCCATGATCAAGTGTAATGATTTCCTTGAATAAATATAATTTTATAAATGAGATTATATATAATTTTATAAAATATATATAAATTTGTTACAAAATACAATGCAGATATTAAGAACATTATTAAAATTTAATTCATCTTATTTATTTCTATGAAGCAAATAAAAAAAATACATATATGAAATATGCATGCAACCAATTAAAAAAAAAAGCTAGCATTTTCTATAAGAAATATAAAATTCTGAGGGAGGAGACTGTTCACTCTCCCTCTAAAAATGCATCCTTCGTTATAAACATTTCTTCTATGGACATGAAAATAAAACTGATGTGCTGAGAATTACACTAGATTAAAAAAGTGTTTATTTAATAATTTAAAAAGTATTTAGTTACTTATTGTAATGTACAAACACTAATGACTTTTTCATTATTCATTTATGAAGAGAAATTAGGTTTCTAAAGAGATGGCAACAGAAAGGTACAAAGAGATAAAGTGAACAACAGTTCAGTAAAAGATGAAGAAGAAAGCTGTGGATTGTAAAATTGTGTGAAATGTAAAGTGAATAAAACACTTTTGGCAAGAAAAACAAATATTAATGCAACTCTTCATTAGCAGTCTTTTTTAAAAGGATAATTTCTGTTTATACAGTTCTCTAAAACATGAATTTTTTATTATTTTTGAAGATTATATTGTCTATATACATGTTGTTTTAAAATTTATCTAACTTTCCGGAATGAGGAGAATTCTGATTTTTAAAAAAGTTTATATTCTCCCTGACTTTCATTGAGTTTCTTTTTTCCTAACTCTATAGAATTTTTTAAATGAGTAAGAATTTTGTAGCATTGAATAAATCACTTAATAAATCTATGAGCACTGAATAAAGCAACATTTATATTATATCTTTCATAATTTATCAATAATTTTGAATTCAAAAATGCACTTTACCAGAATTTAGGCCTCCTAGATGATGAGGAAACTGAGCATATATACTCAAATGCAGACACAACTGTGTTTTTCCACTTCCACTTTCTCCACATATTTCTGTTATAGTGCCAGTATATATCACATAATCAGTTTGTAAAAACTGTAGACATAGTTTTTCTCTATGTAACTTTTCATTATTAAGAAGACTGTATGCTATATAAAAAGTATGTTTTATAAAATGTTAAAAATAATAAAAATACAGAAAAATATTATAGATATAAACTTATAGTTAAAATACTGTAGGCTGAAACGTTATTTATTTATCACAAACTCTGAAGACTGTACTTCCTAGTAAGCATTCATTGGCTAAGCCTATAAATTATACTTTCTAATAAAATATTTAATTTACTACTAAGGTGGTGCTTATGTTTAATTAACAATTCAAAAAATCACCAGTTTCAATGACAAATTATTTTAACTTCTAATAATATAATCTATAAACTTTACTAGAATTACTTACTTAGATATTATAACATTACACTTTACTAGAATTAATTATTTGATGACCACATAAATTTTGACATTCTATTTATATGTATCCAATACTATTCAGTGTAACCAACTATTAAGCTAAAAAAAAGCATATACTATTTGTTTTCAAGAAACTCATACTGCAGTAAGTAGCACTTAGTGTTAGCTCTGCATAATATAACAAAATAGTGCCAAAAAAAGTGGGGACAATATCACTAAATACGTTTTTGTATCTACAATTCAAACTTAATAACAAAACTCCCTTTTTTTCATGAAAAAGTTAAAGCTTCTTCTTTCAAAGAATACAAGTTCCAAATTAAAATTAACAAAGAAGGAACACTTGCTCACAATTTTTTTAAAAATAATCTATTTAAATTATTTTATTCCTATTTTAACAGGCTAACTAAAGTGCTGCACAAAGGCTGCTTAAGGGATGCCTTTGTGGAGTACTTCTAAGGGAAATTTGCTTCTATTTAAGTTGCACATGGGAAAAAAAAACAATAATTCAGCCAGTCTATTTGCCTGGGATTGAATTCCCATTATTCAGCAGTTATAATCACTTGGCTACAGGTTAGCTCTTTCTTCAGTTAACAAAAGTATTTGTAATTGGAGAAGATAAATTTATTTTCATGCACACCACAC
>KK115058.1:31540-55379 GCA_000611955.2 Stegodyphus mimosarum | reverse complement strand
CAGACATGGCAGTTATTCCAGGCAGATAAACACTATTAGCTTTTAGAAGCATGTGTCTTTAGAAGTGTACATAAACCATTCAAAGAAAATTTAAAATAAGAGTGGAATAAATAGATGTTTGGAGGTTGAAAAACATTTACAAAAGGAGACCAAATGCACCATGCCAGTCTATTAATAGTGTGTGAATGGATAACAAAAGCATAGAATGAAATTAAACCCAACATAATTCAAAATTTATTTAATTATGCAACATATCAAGCGGCCTAGATAGAATGGAACATGATTATTTATTTATGGATAAGAGTAATTGTGATGGTGAAGATGAAACAGAATTCGATGATGTGCCTGAAGATGTAACAGAAGATGAATATGACGAACTTTCGAAATTTTTTAAGTTCATAAGGTATGGCATTTCTTTTAAATAAAAAGCATTTAGATTCAAGAGAAATCTCTAATTTTTGTATTCTCATCTCTTCCTTATTTTTAACTATTAGACATTAAATATATTCAAAATAGACAATTATAATACTATTGATACTTTTTAATTAAAGCTAGAAAGAAATTGCTTCTAAATTTCTGATCAGAATGGTGCATAAAATACTAAATTAAAAGAAATTAGAAAAGAAAACTATAATGAAGGCCTATGAAAGACAATGCAGCACTATGAAACAAAAAAACAAAAACAAAAAACAAGAATTCAGTTTTAACCCTTTGCAAATGAGAAAGGAGTTCTTAATGCAACTATATGGATGGTTGGTCATATATACAAGTTGGCCATTTGCAACTGGTTACATTTTTTTCTAACTATACAATTAAAAGAATAATCAGAACAAGAATTAATAAAGCCATAAGCACCAACAGTAGATGAGGTCCTACCTCAACAGAAATTAGCACTTCTCAAATTATAAGGATAGATAACAATGCTACATGAGCAATCACTAAATGTCATATGTAAATCGCAAATGCCATGTATAAGGAGCAGTCTTAAAATGTTTATAAGAAAAATAGAGAAACTATTTGATAATAATTTCTCCAATGAAACATTTACAACAGACAAAATTCTAAAATTAAAATGGGTGGACTGAACAGAATTGCCAACATGAAACTAAAGCTATATAAAAAACTCAGCTATATAAAAACTAGGCCTTTTACTCGAATTAAATCATCCATAATCCAAACAGCAAACTATAGTACTTCTTTGAAAAATGATGAGTCCAACTTTTTTTTTTTTTTTTTTCAAACAAGGGAAAAAATTCCGAGACATAATATGTTTGTTTCTTAAAATAAGTAGACCTTAGCATAGGGAACTCCTTCAGAAATTTTTCTTCTTTTCTATCACAAAAAGATGTACTATATCCAATTAAAAAATACACAGTAGCTTTGAGGTATTAAACAAAAAAAAGTTTATACTCTTGCAAACGAATTGCTTATATTCCAAACTTCGCATACATACAAATTTCGATTAATTTTAAGAAAAAATTAGATAACTTTTTTAAACACAATTATTTATTTATCACAAGCCAAGCATTTATCTAATGTATACTGGATACTCTTTTCTAAATTTACATTTATATAAGAGGATGTGGACAAATATAAAAATTTAAAAATTTAGGTTTAAAAATTCCAGGTTACCTTTTCGCAGTTTGTCAATTAAGCTAGGATTTATAGGAAGATCATTCACTTGCACAAAATGATCTTTATCGAAAGCAGAACAGGACATAACTAATTTATATCCTGTTCCTAAAAATTATTAAAGTTCAAATAATTTCTGAGCGTATTGATACTTATTTAAAAACTGCCTTGAAGGTACAACAAATAATTATTCATGAGTTTCCTACCTAGTTGGTACTTCAGAAATCATACTTATAGCATTTTACCCTAACAACAAATAACTTTAGATTAAATCCCGCGCTTTGATACACAAACAAAATAACGTTTGTGCATCACATCGAGTCTTTGAGCCCGCATAGGAAAAAAACAATGTCGACTTTATTTTACAGATGGAAAAATAGCGTGTCAGTTTTAATTATAAGATTAAACAAAATAAGACATAACCTTAAATTAACAAACTTTTGCAGATAAACCAATATACATCTCGAAGATATCTGGTTATGACCACTCAGGAGGGAAGCCTCTCGGGAAAATTAATGCAAATTTTGAATTAAAATTTTGTAATATTAAGATTGTAATATTATTATTGTAGTATTTGCATATGTAGAGAGAGAGAGAGAGAGAGTACAGTTTTAATTTTCTGCCAGATTTTACAGCTGGGAAAACTCTCCTTGAATAACGAAATAGTAAAGAGATGGAAAATATAACTGGCTTTCTGCATTAGGAATTTTATTGAAAACATATTTTAAAAAATTCATACTGTTTAGATAACGCAAGCATCAAAATAAGGTAAAATATTACAGAATATCCTACTTGTTATATATAACATTCAGTGTTTTAATTTAAAATTCCGTTTACAAAACGATTTCTTTAGAAATCGTTTTACATCTTTGGTGTAAGGACACAGCAGCAAAACTTTACAAATCGGAAAACTGGCAATTCCATAACAGTTTTTTTGTTTCTTTTGAGTAAAGATGGCAGGAGAGGATCCTCTAGGAGTTTTAATTCATGATTTAATTGAAGAATATCATAAACTACATGATTTTTGTATCATCTGTGAAGCAAAACTGAAAGCATTGTTGAAGGAAGAAGGTATTTTTGTTTTGTTTTTGTATTTTCAGGAAAACCTTACAGATTTTGTTAGCAGAAATACAAGAGAAATAGATTTTAGAAAAATACATTTCATTGGCAATTGGCTTTGCAAGAAGAAGATATTGTTGAATGCATATGTTCAGATGAGCCAACATTGGCATATCAGATGACCAATGATAAAGTCGTTGGCTCGGTTTTGAACTCGCCACAGCGAGGAAACGATTCGGCACCGATACAAAAACTGAATTTGATAGGAATCAGAAAATATCTTTTAATGAGGGTTTAGAACATGGTGATAAATACCTAAAATTTTTCGGACAGAGCTGTGTCACAGAGCAAGACATTCTGACACTATGCAATTTAACAAAAAAAATCTACTCTGGAGCACTGTTAAAAGCAAGAATATTTTAAAACAAACCTCTACCAGAAAAATGTTTGAAACACGTAAAAAAAAATAAATATTTTATGATTTATTAACATCCCTTATTTTTATGTGACTTTATTGTGTATGTCTTTAATGCTTTTAAATATCCCTGTAATCACTAATATAAATGAATAATACACTCATGTCCAAAATTATCTTTACATACACAAAAATGATGATATTCAATGAAATATCGAATCAATGTGATCCATGTTTGCAGGGAATGTGTGAAAACCAAGCCTAATTAGCATTATCCAATCAAAAGTAATCAAACGGTTTGTGATATGCAAATCTAGGCATTACGCCATCCAACGGTGAATCAAGCGCTTTGCGTAAACTGAATATTTGAGTTTCTGCAACATAGCGTTTGATTTCAGTGTGTAGGGACTCAAAGCGGTTTGTTATGGCTTCGAAGTATCATTTGGAAGAATCTGTAAAGTGGCGAATTATCGGCCGTTTAGAAGCAGGGCAGTCATCATCAAAATAGCCACATGTCTGAATATTTCAAGACAGACAGTCTCTAAGCTATGGAAACAGTTTCAAAATGATGAAAGTGTTGTAAGGAGGCGTGGACAAGGTCGGAAACGAATGACAACTGCTTCTGAAGATCGGTATCTGGCATTAACTGCCAGTTGTAACAGAAAGGCTACTGTTCGCCAGTTAAGTTCAGAGCTTGCAGCCGTCACTGGAACTGTTGCATCACAATTTCGTCATGATTAAGCACTTTTGTTCCATAAAAATTCTAGCGTAAACGTAATTCGGCTAGCAGATTGTTGGAAAAAAATGTTGAGTTAAAAAAAAAAAAAAACCTTTACTTCGTGAAAACAAAATGGCGTCCCCCAAACAAACTGGTAGGTTGCTGTAGCAAGGTTGCTCGCCAAATTTTCGCCAAAAAACCGCCAAGTTACCATAATGTAAAGATTAACCCAAACCTCTACCAGAAAAATGTTTGAAACACGTAAAAAAAATATTTTATGATTTATTAATATTCCTTATTTTTATGTGACTTTATTGTATATGTCTTTAATGCTTTTAAATATCCCTGTAATCACTATAAATGAATAATACAATATACATATATAATAATTTAATGCATATAATAAATTAATGTAATGATGTATATGCATATTATTGTAATAATGTATATAATAATTTAAATATAATATGTCTTTTTATTTATTTTAAACTTTTAGTCTAATATTATGATTTATCTTTTCTGTCCTGAAATCCGCAAAATCCCAAAATCCACGCAACCTCTGGTCCCAATCATTGCGGATTTCTGGACTTCTACTGTATTAACGTTAGATACAAAATTACGAGAATGGTGCATATGTGCCAGACACATTGACCGGCAGATTTGGCGATGTTTTGTCTTGCATGATAACCCGACCTAGAGATCTTGGCGAGATTTTGTTTCATATATCAATCCATTTAACAATTTAATGGTTTTTGCCCTTCCTTTTATTTTGCAATGTTGGATCATTACGTGATCCTCTATTCGCCACTACACACTTATGGGTACTAAGTTTATGGTAGTTATATGTTATGCGTCTTAAAGACATTATTTGTTATTGATCAAGACACGACGCGCATTGCGCGATATTTGAGGAATATTCTGGTTCGATTCGATTCGAGTCATTTTTACTTCCTTGTAAGAAGTAAAGGAAGTATTGTAATCACGGAAAACTCCGGGTATCACAGTTCAAAGAAAATATCCATTTTGACCGCTATCGAATGCAATTTAATTGGTGTTTTTGAGTGACATCTGTACGTAAGGGTAAAATAAAGGACTCCTTTCCACAAAAGAATTATAAAACTGATTTAAAATTGATTCAGATGAGATTTTTACTGGTGTCTGTAAGTACGTATGTATGCATCTCGCATAACTCAAAAATGAGTACCCTCCAACTTTGAAATTTTGTATATAGAACTACAATAACAAACTGCTGTGCACCTCCCTTTTTGGTGCAATCGGCCACACCAAAAGTATATAAATATATATATATATACTCGAAATATATATATATATACTCGCTCTGTTACTTGTCTCACTCAGCTCAATTTTTACTTAATTATACGAAGTAAAAAGAAAGTATTGCATTCACAAAAAATTTCGGGTATCATATCTTACCGAAAATATCCATTTTCACCGCTATCGAATGCAATTTAACGATGTTTTTGCGCGACATTTGTACGTAAGGAGAGAATAGAGGACTTTTTCCTTCAAAAAATTATAAAAATGATTTAAAATGGATTCTGAAGAGATTTTTTACATGGCGTCCGTGCCTGCGTATGTACGTATGTAGGTATGTATCTCGCATAACTCAAAAACGAGCGGCCTCAGAAAGTTGAAATTTTGTATATAGGACTGTTATGGCATGTAGATGTGCGCCTCCTATTTTGGTCGCAATTGGCCGCACCAAAAGTATATCAATATATGTATATATTGTTGCGTTATACGGGTTCGTGGATTTGAGAGTATCCGAAAGAATTTACAAGAATCACTATTTACAGCACAGTTCCAAAATTACCTTTAAAAGCGTCGAAAATCTACAATAAATACGCTGAAACAATCAGCAACACAGCTTCAGGCTGTAACTGTAAAGGTAGCTTCACGGCAACACTAAACTTATAATAAACACCGTGGAACAATCACCAAGCTATACTGTAAATGTAGCTATACTGTAAATGTCAAGCTATACTGTAAATGTAGCTTCACGGCAAAGCACTATCTCGATCGCTTTCCATTCACAAAACTCTCGCGTAGCTTAGCACTCACAATAAGCAGCTATTCTCACAATGCCGGCTCTCAGAAACGCAGGGGTTTATATAGCTTTTCCTTAGGTTCCACACGTTTCGAGAAATATCTCGACAGGAAGTTATTCTAGAAGCTTCCCGATTGGACCATGGGATATCGCCGATTTGGTCGCCAAATGGGCGATAAAGTCGCCAATCTGGCAACCCTACCATACACTATTTTATGGCAACCCTAGTTTCACCAATTCACTGTCAAGCTATACTGTAAATGTAGCTTCACGGCAAAGCACTATCTCGATCGCTTTCCGTTCACAAAACTCTCGCGTAGCTTAGCACTCACAGTAAGCAGCTATTCTCACAATGCCGGCTCTCAGAAACGCAGGGGTTTATATAGCTTTTCCTTAGGTTCCACACGTTTCGAGAAATATCTCGACAGGAAGTTATTCTAGAAGCTTCCCGATTGGACCATGGGATATCGCCGATTTGGTCGCCAAATGGGCGATAAAGTCGCCAATCTGGCAACCCTCCCATACACTATTTTATGGCAACCCTAGTGCTTTGCCGGAAGGCTTACATACAGGCGCAACCGCCGAATTTTTCGCAACAATATATTCTATATTAAATTAAAACGCAATAACATATCTGAAAATTACACTCACGTTTGTGAAAATTGCAACACCAAGAAGGAATCGTCATAATTGAATGCAATTTAATACACAGTTGAGTGGTAGTGGTACAAATAAATGATTAAATGTTCAAAGCAAACAAACAAGAACAAGAGATCAGAATCAGTATTTTGTGTGGCCACCACGCGCCGCAATAAGTGCTGCTACACGACGTGGCATGGAGTCAAACAAAGTTTGAATGTCTGACTGAGGAAGAGCATTCCATATCGTTTGTACGCGTACCCAAAGTTCGTCTGCAGACGCAACAGGACGAGGATCACGAGCAAGACGCCGACCAATGACATCCCACACATGTTCAATTGGCGACATATCCGGGGAACACGCAGGCCAAGGAAGAAGCTGTACCTGCTGCGCTGCAAAGAAGGATTTAACAATCCGAGCAGTATGAGGGCGGGCATTGTCCTGTTGAAATACAGCGCCTGGCAAGCTTTGAAGGAAGGGAACAGCTTCGGGCTGTAGAACTTCACGGATATACCGGTTGCTGTTCAGATTGCCCACAATTCGTAGCAATTGAGATCGTCTATGATATGCTATGGCGCCCCAGACCATAACTCCGGGTGTTCGTCCACTGTGGCGTTCGATAATGCACTCCGGAAGGTGGCGTTCACCGGCATAGCGTCTGACACGAATGCGGCCATCATGGTACCACAAATTAAAGCGGGATTCGTCAGAAAACACGACATGCTGCCAATCAGCACGCCAGTCTCTATGCTGATTGGCCCATTGTAGCCGCAGGCGGCGATGGTCGTGCGTTAGGGGGATCCTGTATAAAGGAGTCCGTGCGCGCAGTCCACACTGCAGCAGACGTCTACGAATTGATGAAGCACACAATGAAACACCTGTAGCTATTGACCACAGTGCTGCCAATTGTCTAGAGGAAGCTGTACGGTCCGTCCGCGCCATGCGGACCAGGTGTCTATCATCGCGAGCTGACGTCACATTTCGGGGTCCACTCCCGGATTTCCGAGTTGTCCGACACTCGTCCGTCCACTGCTTCCAAACGCGCATCACTGTGCTGCTGTTACGCTGCACACGAGAGGCTACTGCACGATACGACAATCCAGCTTCACGAAGGCCGATGATTCTCCCTCGTTCAAACTCTGTAAGTTGTTCAAATCTCGCTCTCTTTCGTCGACGAGGCATAAGTACAGATTGAGTTAACGTTTACCACTAGCAGATAACCACCGATAACCATGCACGCCTCGCTACAGCCGTCTATTTATTCGGATCCATCAGCCGTTCAGAGGGCGCTGCTCAGCATACGCATGCGCTACGGATTTGCAATTCTAATCATTTGCATATCATGCGCTACTTTGCATTTCCTGAAAATTTCAGCTCACTCGCGTAAGTCCTTCATGGTGTTGCAATTTTCACAAACGTGAGTGTATATAACGTATGCTATTAAATGGTCATTCTTACTTACAGACATGGAGTAGGGTGAAGTGAATTTTTTTTTTTTTTCAAATTTAGATTCTTTATATATGTAAAAGTTGCCTATCATTAAGCATGCTTAAGATTTCTATCAAATTAAACTTGACTTTTTGCTCCTTAAGCATTTCTAAGCATCTCACCATTATACCAAAAACTTAAAAATTGGCATGTTAATATTTTAAATCTCGTCTGTGCAAAATATCAGACTTTTGAGGTTTAAACAAAGCTTCTAAAATTATATAATCCCTGTAGGAGTAAGGATGAAGAATCTCATTGGGAGTTCTTTGTCCTTCAAACATATTCGAGTTCGTTAGTAAGGGCCTTCGTCGACGAACTGCTAAGACATTTTTAGTTTCCTATAATTTCTTTGCCTTGGCGGCATCTTCAGCCGTATCTGGTTCGGATGATGGTGCTGGTACCAGGCCGCGTCGAATTGCTTTCAGCGAATCAAGCTTGCGAGTTTTTACTTCCTTGTACGAAGTAAAAAGGAAGTATTGTAATCGCGAAAAATTTCGGATATCATATTTCAACGAAAATCTCCATTTTGACCGCTATCGAATGCAATTTAACGATGTTTTTTGCGTGATATCTGAATGTAAGGACACTATAAAGGACTCTTTTTCTCACAAAAAAATTATAAAACTGATTTAAAATTAATTCTGAAGAGATTATTTTCGTGGCGTCTGTGGGTACGTACGTATGCATGTGTGTAACACGCGTAACTCAAAAACGAATGGCCTCAGAACATTGAAATTTTATGTATAGGTCTGCTAAAACATGTAGATGTGTACCTCCTATTTTAGTTGCAATCGTCCGCACGAAAATTATATAAATACCGGGTGGCCATAATTAAACTGACAGTGCTCACTGTGTTCTGTAGCGCGATCTATTTGCGAGAATGACGCCACATTTTGTAGGAAGATTAAACAAGATGGGGGACGAAGGATTCCGCGAAAAAAAAATAGTTCCAAAAGTCACCGCTAGGGGAATATTTGGCGCTGTGTAATAGAAAATAAAGTCTTAACAAATACAAATTAATGCGGAGTAAAATTACCTTTTATTATGCACATTTTCTGATTTTGTTCAAGTGCAATATGGCAACACTTTTAAAAAAGCGCAAAATCTACGCAAAAAAATGCGCAAAGGTAACGGTCCTGTGTCAGTTAATGGGCTAAAAGCAATGGTTGCGACGTTTGAGAAAACAGGTTCTCTGAAGGTTCGGTCAGGCACAGGACGAAAACCTGTACCACAAGAAACAATCGATGCAGTTGCCACGGCGATTGTCGACAGAGCACCAGACAGTATTGCTGCCACCTCTACCGCTCGTGGAGTAGCTCGGAATATGGATATGCCTTACACTACGGTATGGAAAATCTTACGAAAGATTATCAACTTCTATCCGTACAAGATCAGCCGTGAACAGGAGTTACCCGACCATGATAAGCGATTGACTTTTGCTCTCACCTTTCTTGCCAGAATGGAGGTGGATGCTGCTTGGCCGTGGAAAATCTTATGGGGAGACGAGGCCCATTTTTACCTGAATGGAACTGTGAATACCCAGAACTGCCGAATTTGGGATGACAGATCACCACATGCAGTCACAGCAATTCCCTTACATTCACCAAAGGTAACTGTTTGGTGTGGCTTCACGGCGGAATTGATCGTAGGTCCATTCTTCTACGAGAACATTACCCCGACAGGACCGGAAACCTGTTCTGTAACCGGAGAGAAATATCGCCGCATTTTGAACAGCTTCGTCATTCCGCCACTTCAGCAAAGACAATGCCTGGGGGAAATGATTTTCATGCAAGATGGAGCCCCTCCACACGTTGCTGTACGGCTGCAACAGATGCTACGACAGAAATTCACAACAGAAAGAATCATTAGCCGCCCGCTACTTTCCAACTGCATGGCCACCTCGGTCGCCTGATCTTACCCCATGCGACTTCTGGCTATGTATCCACTCTGTTACTTGGCTCAGTCAGTTCAGTTTTTTTATTCTTATATGTTGGTAAATTGTGCATTTTTTGCTTTAAAAACGATCGAATTATGTTGGTCTTAGCTTCCGGTTAAGATTTTTATGCCTTTAGTTAACCTGTATGTTATAACTGCAGAATTATCAACAATTTAAAAGTTGTTTAAGTGCGGCGAAGCCTCATTATTTTGGCCATAGCGTCATGCATCATCTTGAGTTAGATACAACATGCATCATCTTGAATACTCCAGGATACATGCACGGAGCTCCTACAGCTCCTGAAAACAGATGTTTAATTTTATGAGTTCTTTTAGTGAATAAAGATTTAAAACCTTCCACTCTGAGCAATCATCACCGTAGCTGACATCGTTTCTTACTCTCATGTTCATTCTTCTGTCCTCAGTTTCATTTTCTGCAAAGTGTTGCAATAGCATTCATTTTGCTACTTGTCAGTGTGTTCATACGTTATGGTAAATACATAAAAATGATGAGTAAATTCATTTATGAAACTGAAATAATGTTTGTGTTGTACAATGTTTTTCTAGATTTAAAAATTCGAAAAGATTTAAAGATCAGTGATTTATTTGTTTAGGAGAAAGATGCTTTTAGGCATGGTCTAGACTTGTCTAAATAAATCAACCTTGCGTTTACGATAATAAGCAGAGCATTCACGCTCGATTTAAAATGGAGAAATATAAATGGCATAGCTGAGTATGTTTAGGAATTTTCTCCTTACTCAGCGTGTGCCTTTGTGGTGTAATTGGAAGCACGTTCGACTAGCAGTCGGAAGGTCCGGAGTGAGGGTATCTCTGAATTTTTTCATATCTCCTGTTTCGAAAATAGTACTAGATTAACAAGAGGGATTTACAGGTCTTTTTTAAAAGCATGATTTTCTTCATGAGCTTCCTTACATTTTTCTCTGTGATATACAGCATACAACATAATCACACTTCAAATAATTGGACATAAAATACTTACAGAGAGAAGTCAGACTAAGAATATGAGAAAAAGCTTTAAAAAAATGGCTATTAGATTTATGATTTATTTATTTATTTATTTTATTTTATTTTATTTTTTTAGCCCAAAGGAGTTTTAGCTCAGAAGGGCTAAAAAAAGTTTTCGTTTTGGCATTTTGCGTCGATTCACAGTAAATGTCCGTATCACTTTTCAAACTGTCGTCACCAAACATTATCGCCTTCTTTAAAGAAATTAGATAATGAAGAATCTGCATAAATGTATATATGTTTCTCGCATTTTGATAAAACAACAATACCTAGAGCCATCGAATTTTGAACAACTTAATCCTCCACCGAATACGGGCATCTGGAAGCCCAAATTTGGAATTTGGAATGTGTTTTATTATCGATTTCCTGTTTTCTAACACTTTAACGAATTTTTGGTTAAGAAACTCAACGATTTCCAAGCGAGCCATGGCAACGTTGTACAGAAAAAACATTTTTATCTTCAGCGCGTGAGATTGTGTATCGGAAATTCTAAAGATATGCTCATTTTAAAATTATTTTGCGATATTGCTCTTGAATTGAATTTTATGGTTTAGGTGAGAAGAACATGATATTTAATAAATAAAGGTAACACACAAAACGTTAAAAAAATGCCCCTTTGAACGTAATTTAAAATTTGAACCATTTCAGATTTTTTTTTGTATTTTTATTTATTTATTTATTTATTTTTCTTCCTACATTCCGATGCTATGCCATATATCAGGAGGACATCCGCAACCTCTATCAATCGATGCCGAGCCGAATAACTGCTTGCATAAGGGTCAGAGGTGCACAAACGCGTTACTGACTTTTCCACTTTGTGAAGCTCTATCACTTCAATAAATCATCCAATTTTTCTCAAACTGTAATCATTTGTTTTTCTGTACATGTACATCACTTCTACCGAATTTTCTCCCATTCGGATAACTCCTTCTTGGTGCGTTTTTTTTTTTTTTTTTGTCTAAGAGTGTATATATATGTGTGTGTGTGTGTATATAGTGAAAGTACTGTCTGTCCACGAGGAGAGGTGTTCCCACCACAGTGTCTGGCAGGTGGCGGTCGCTATAGCAATAGGGCTAGTATATTTCAAATAGGGGCGAACCAAGGTTGCCAATCCCTCTTTAAATGCGCCAGGAAGGCAAACTGAAAAGTAAATCTTGAAGACACCCCTACGGAAAATGGGTCAAGGCTCGTTTCGACGGCAACAGACAGCTGCAGACTAACTGGCGAGAGCTTTTCCTTTGATAGACAGACTGTAAACTTAGCTCTAATGATGCAGAAGAAATATTGATTGCGCAGAAGGTTGATCCAAAATGGAGAGCAACTGAGCATTCGAGGCAGATTAAATATTCGTCTTTATTTCAGCACACATGTTGCGGCCACAGACAACGTAGCAATCTAACATGTGCCGATTTCGAAAATGTAAATTTTTTATAGCTTTGCAGTAAGGAGAGAGCAGCAAACAGCAGTCGAGCTACGCAAGCCAGCAGTGTGGACAGCAAGTAAGTTGCATTCAGGATAAAATCTTAATTGAGAATGAATTAGTTTCGATTCTCAATGCATTTGATTGGATAGTTAATACTGCTGCAAAATTATCATTGACTGTTTTAGTTCCATTTGTATTACCAGCGTTATATGAGTCATATAACATGGATTAAGCCTCGAAATGACGCAGGGCAAAGAAGATTACTGTATTCAAAATTAAGTATTAAGGTATTACTGCTAATTTAAATTATAATTTATATTAACATAGTTTTAATCTTACATACAGACAATTTTTTTTCATAATATTTTTTGTTAAAGCTGAGAGAAAGAATAAAAAAATTCATCAACGTGTCCGCAGAGCATGCTGCCTTGGTGGTAAACTGGAACCCGAATATCTGGAAAGTTTCCAGGTAAATTTTGATATGTTTGTTTATAAATCCTATATATAATTTTAAAAAAAATATATGCATTACGTCCAAAGGGACTTTTTTTAAAGTTTCGTGTGTTACCTTTATTTATTAAATGTCATATTCTTCGCAACTGAACCATAAAATCTATTTAACTGCAATATCGGAAGATAATTTTAAAATTACCAGGACTGAGTGTTCTGTGCATACTTTTGGCGAACATTGTCGTAACAGTGTGAAAGTCCTGGTCTCGAACAGGGAGCTGAGTGTAGCTATGTTCTGTTAAGTGTTAGAATAACTGCACGTAAGAAAGGTTTAAAATTACCCTTTTATTAAACCACTATTTACAGCCACTTCCCAACTCGGGAGGGATAACAGAAATTAATGACCGCACTTGGGTCTAAACTGAACAATCAAATAATTTAAAATAAAGTTGAGTAGAAAATTAAGAAGTCGTTGCTCTCAGAGCTTTAAATGCGAGGTTGGCCTCTATTCTAAACTATCAATGGTGCGTAGCAAGAGTTGGCTAATACTAACGCACTTAGATTACTTCAATAAGTATTAGAGTAACAGCGCTAAGGCTTAGAACTTAAATAGTAGCTAGTCAGGCGAACGTCGAACAGAGCCGAAGTGATCCGAGACTAAAAGCTCTCTCACCCTGAGAACTTCCTCGCTAACTTTTAAATACAAAACTTGACTCCACTTCAAATTAGCATAAAGCTGAAACGCGCGCTCCTTCTAAAGGGAAGTTGAAATAAGAGTTCACAGGAAAGAGAAATTAATATAAAGCTTTGTTAGTTTAACTAAAACCTTACAAAATATCTTTAGAATTTCTATCTTTAAATCATATCTTTAGAATTTCTGATACACAGTCTCGCGCCCTGGAGATAAAAACGTTTACTCCCCCGTATAGTGTTGTTATTGCTCCCTTTGAAGTCGTCGAGTTCCTTAATCTAAATTCGTACAATGTTGATGGCTGTAGGTACCGTTGTTTTATCACAATGCGAGAAGCAGGTATATATTTATGCAGATTCTTCATTATTTAATCTCTTTAGATATAACACAGGGCTCTAATATTTGGTGTCAACAATTGGAAAAGCGAACCGACATTTATAGTGTACCAATGCAAAATGCCCAACCGAAAATAATAGCCCTTCTGGGCTAACGCCCTTCGGGCTTTAAAAAAAAAAAAGAATACGAATCAAATGTGATATCGTACTCCCTTGTTTGAACCGAATACTGAAGTTGTTCTTATATTATTTATAGTTTACACTTGTGTTATGGATATAATCGTATCCGTTTTATGTTAATAATCTCTTGAAATTATATCTAAAACAGGTTATAGCTCCCCTCTAAGTCCGCGAAACTTGATCAAGACGGATTGAAGGATTAGGTGAGCGACGCACATCAGTTATTACCGGTGGCTCTTTTATTGCACCAAATCTTTCATGATGTTCCTGTATCTTTTCCTATACGTATTTAAAATAAATCTTTATTTTTGGTCCAGCGGCAACTACATTCGAAGTGTGCAGAATGATGCGGCGACAAAAGACGTTTTAGCAGGATTATATAAACATGTGATGGTGATGTAATGAATGAAAATATGTCCGTATCTATTAACAAAATCCCGAATTTTTTCATAACTATGCAGAAGCGGTTCGTGCATTCTTTCTTTTAAGTATCCCCAAAATCAAAATTGCATGCCGTTAAATCTGGTGGTGACCTCCGCGATCTTAACTCTTCGCTCATTTTTCTACTTTATGATAAGCGTCTTGTAAATATGAAACGGTACTCACGCTCCCTTTCTTTGCGTTAGATTAGACAAAAAAATTCTTCTTAACTGGCCAGGTAACCATCTATGTTGACTGTGAACTCAAAGAACACTGCCATAATAATGCGTATGGCAGGTATACCCTCTCCCACGTGATCTTTTGATCTTACTTGGGTTCTTTACGAAGTTCTTGAGGATCTTCGGTATCTCATAATAACTGTTCTAAGAACTTGTATAACTGACAGGTGAGAGCAGGTCCGGACACCCGGGCGGCTTGCATAGACTAATCGGGTATCCTCCGGATCCCGCAACTGTCTAGAGCTACACTCCCAAACGGATCATTGCATTCAAACTCTCGAACATTACTCTTGACAATTCAACATGGGCGCTGAATAATGCAACTAACTATACAAGACATAACATGATTATATAGTACACAACTTGGTTATATAAAACATAGATTTTGATACAACAGGCTTAAATAAATGTAAAATTACACATCACAAACAAATTACACTCAGAAATACGCGTTCTTCACTTTATGCTGTACTTATAATATATAAAATACAGCCCATACTAATTTTGATTAAATAATACTATGCTGAAAGTTCACTGTTGCATAAATTTTGCTGTATTCTAAAAACATACCAAAAATAACTTTTTAATTAAACATTCTCCTGGTCACATTGCACGTTAACACATTGCTATATAAAAAACACTCAGTACGCTATAATTTTTATAATACATATCACACTGAACATTGCGCTGTATTTAAAATACCTTAGAAAACTCATTTCTACACGCGTTACACTGTGAATATCAGCTACATATTACACTGAACGTTACCCTTAATTATATAACATAGACACTGGTAATAACTCTTGATTATATACAACATAAATCATTTCTACACGCGATACACTGTGAATATCAGCTACATATTACACTGAACGTTACCCTTAATTATATAACATAGACACTGGTAATAACTCTTGATTATATACAACATAATTCTTAATACAGAGAGCTTAAACAAACTGTTAAATACACGCTTTGAGAAAAAAAATTACGGAGTGCTACAACATGCAGTCGTTACTTATTGCTGTGAATATAACGTACAAAGTACATGTGTCTTGTTTGGCTATCCCCAACAATCTATACGTGAAGCACAATACATTTCATACAGAATGTATTCATAATCGCTTTGCTCAATATCTTTCATCACGTTGCTCTACATACACTAGATACATTACATGTCGTACTTGCCATACATACATTATGTTCTGTGCTCTTGAATACATTAAGTTGTAGTACTACGATCATAGTTACTATGCTCCCTGCGATATGAAACCCCACTTCGTCAGTTATAAAAGTCATCAAAGATCCAAATTCAAATGATCCTCCGCAATCATATTCAACAACAACCGGCCAAAAATTCACTCCTTGCTTCCTGCAGGGTTCCTTCGAATACTATGCAACTGTCAACTGGTTCGATTTAATTCGGCTTCTCTTCTTTAAGATGTTCTTAATGCGCGATATTAATTAGAATTTTCGAACATGATGTGCTGTGGTGAATTTCGAACGCAATTAATCACTCAACCTTTCTTTTACAGTTCTTAAGGGCCAATAAGACCTTTTCTCTTTATAATTTTCATGATTCCTCGATAAACTGGTATGCACTTTCACCTTCATTACGATCCTTTATTCTGGTACTCAATAAGGTAAATTTTCGGGAGGCTATTTTTTATTCAAAATGGAAAACATAAAAGATTTGATAGCAACGTCGCGTAGGTGAAGTGAGAGTATTAAGGCAAATAACGACAAAGTACTCATGTCTCAACTCAAGACTTTCTTATTCGAACAGAATAAATAACCCCTTATACACTAATGTTTGTGAAAATTGCAGCCCCATGAAGGAATTACGCAAATTGAACCAAACTTATAGGAAATGTAAAGTGAGGTAAGCTGTGCAAATGGTTAGAATTACCAAGGAATTGCGCACGCGAAGAATGAGAGCCGACTGTTTGTTCCATGTATATAAAAAATAAGTTGTGCTGAAATCTGTTTATCGTTCTCTGTCTGCCGTGAGCCTTTATTTAGTTGTCAATATACCTCGTCAACAGCGAAGGGTGCCATACCAAAAATTAACGAAGTTCGAACGAGGCCGTATCGTCGGCGAGGGTGGATTTTCATATAGAGCAATCGCAGCTCCCACGCAACGTAATTTCACAACAGTGATGCGTGTTTGGAAGAAACGCACAGAAGAGAACCAAACCAAAGAATATGAATTATTAAGAAGGAAAACTTCTTCGCATCGGGAGTGGCTCCGTCCCAACGCAGAGGGAAACAGCTGCGCATGCGCGAAATATCTATCGCCAAAGCAGCAAAGCTCGAAGCCGGCTTCGAAGTTCGAAGGTCAGTTTATCAAGGGTTCATAAACCGAGTATCGTTTTAAATTTCTTTAAACTTTAAAGGAAAAGAAAATATTTTTTACCCGCAAGTAAATTAATTAATGGATTAGTTATTTTGAGCAAAAAAGGAGTAAGAAAATCCAAGTTTAATTTATCGCGAAACGTCAAAAAAGAAACGTTTTGTCAAGGAACGTCTTTTCTTAACACGTGTTCCTCGAGTTCCTGTACACATCGCGGAGGGAGAAAGTTCGTCGCCAGGTTCCGTAGCCAAATCCCTTGGCGGATTTTCTCTCCGCTTTGCAGTGGCGTAATAGCAAACTAGTTTACATTGCTTCTATGGAACCTTTCCTTCTTTACATAGACTTTCTTTGACCAAGCAAGGCGACCACAAGCCTTTCTTTGACCACAAGCCTTCTCGAGGGCAGAAAAGGTTTCGCTTCTTCCATCGTCTGTTTATTCCGCGGATATGTAGTCCACTGAGCATGTCTAGGATTTCATCGGTCGGCGATTCGCTACTGCAAATTGGTGGGGCACAGAATAAAATTGGACTTTGGCGTCAAACCGAAACCATATGGAATGCCATTCCCCAGGATTACATTCAGAACCTGTGTGATTCAGTGTCACAACATGTACAGGCTCCAACGCTCAGCGTGGTGAACCAACGAAGTGCTGATTTCCAGACGTTCGTTTTGTCAATTTGATCGTTTATTTGTACCATTATCAGTAACATATGGAATAAATTTCATTCATTTCGGACAATTCCTTCTTCGTGTACCATTTTCACAAACGTTAGTATATAGACTTGATGAAAAAGCTGAAACCTTCCAGACTTGGAGGGCTCTAGAAAATGGAGAATTCAAAGAAAATGTATTAGCAGAAAGGAAATTTAAAGAACATAAAGTTTTAGGCGACTTGCCTTTGATGGGTTTCGAACTTGAGACCTTCGGTTTACGAATCCAATGTCTAACACATTGAGCCACGATGTGCTCGGTCGAACGAAACGGTTTTTGCAACAGTAAATTCAGATGCCTATACTATACGAAAGGAAAGTTAGCAACGCAAGACAAGGTGAGGATAGCAGAACATGAAATGTCTGAGTGTAGGAGAAAGAATAATTTTAAACCAATAAGTTTAGATTGACTAGTTTATCGTGAAACTGGATTATTTATATAAAAATTCCCTACAAATAAGATTTAGACTTTTTTTTTTATCGTCTTAACACATGAGTCTCAAAATAAAGAAAGATTAAATATACCGGCATTATAAAGTGATTATATCCAAATCTTTCGACAGGGTAAACTACCTGAGGTCAAAAGACTGTTCGAAAAATTAGAACATTATGCTGATGATTTAAAGAGACGTTATTTATGGTCTCTACAGCGTCTCGCCGAGCAGTCCATTTGCTGGAAGAGAGATGCAGCTATTCATCGACGAATATTGGGAAAAAGGAGGAGTTTCGCCTTTTTCGAAGACAGCTGGGAGACAGTGCAGCACGTAAGAATCACAAAGAAACACTTTCTTCGCGTCTTTTTAGAAACTGATAGAAACCAGGTGTATTCAAACTACTATGACCTTGTCACAGATACTTGACATGTATTGAACACTTGACATGTGATAAAAAGAATAATGTTGCTTGCGTACAGGTTCGTAATAGATTGAATGCACAAGTTCGACAGTCGGTTAATAAAATGTATTCTTATCAACAGAAATATATCAGAACTCAGGAATTTTCCTCAGAGATATTCGTACAAGTGTTCACAACATCACGCAGAATAATCAGTAGTTATACTTCAAACTACTAAAAACTTTAAATACAACGCAAGGCAAAGCGCATCTAAAGAGAAAGCTAACTCTGATATCTCAGTTCACGGGAAACTAAACTACTCGCAACAGCAGTAACTAAGCTACTGAGATTCTCTCTCTCTCTCTCTCCGGCCCTTTATAGATTTTCAACTGGCGCGAAAAATTTCTAATACTTTCTGCTTCTCGAGGTTTCTGGAAAGCAATAAGAGGATGGAATTGCGGTTACAGCTAACATAGTGGTCAATTATATTTATTCAATTTAAATACAAACTACCGAGATATCCATTCACTCAATGTTAAATGCACATGCCCGTGTATTTTTACTTTTCCTCCATAGCTTTCTCTTAAAATTTGTCTCGCGCTGCATTGCACGGGGAAATAGAACAATTTTTATTACAATTCTACTAAAATTAACTATCTAAATATAAAATTTCTAACAATACATTAGAGTGGTATATTTATGATTGGATAAAACTTTTTTTTATTTCATGATCACATAAGTTGACTGCATTACTTCGGAAAATGATTTACGTTAACAGAATCTTCTTTCGCGTAGTATAACTTATTTAGGAAACTCATATATTTGAAATTTCGAGGTATGAGAAAGGAATATGAAAATTTAATTGGAAAATAAAAGCTACTTTTAAAAAGTCCAATTTTGGGTAAAAAAGAGTTCATGTTTGTCCAAACTATATTTATATGTATTTCTTATTTCTTGTATTATGATAAATTTGAAAGCTCATTGAAAAGCAATGAAGCTTAGAAATTAGTACTAATTTCTAAAGTTAGAAATGTCGGAACTCTAGAAAGGCCGTCAGGAAGAAGAGAAAAATAAATAAGCAAAGTAATAAAATAATTAAATTAATGTTAAAATTCAATAAAATATACATATATAAATAAAAATTTAATAAATTATTAAATTCATGATAAATAGTTCAAGACAAGAAATAAAATACTCGATATCATCTTATTCGCGTCTCCGGCTTCACTTGCAGTTTCATTAACCAGGTTTATGTGTCAGGACTGAGTGTTCGGTGCATACTTTTGGCGAACATATTCGTACAGAAACTAAGTTCTGATCTTGAACAGGGAGCTGAATGCAGCTATGTTCTGCGATAGAAAACTGTGGTTAAGTAGTAGAATAACTGCACTTAAGAAGGCTTTAAAATCCTCTTTTATTAAACCACAATTATATACAGCCACTTCCCAAATCGGGAGGGATACAGATAATAATGACCGCACTTGGGTCTAAACTGAACAATCAAATAATTTAAACTAAAGTTAATTAGAAATTAAGTAGGCGTTAAGAGAGCTATAAACGCGAGGTTGGCCTCTATGCTAAATGGTGCGTAGCAAGATTTAACTAATACTAACGCACTTAAATTTACTTGAATAAGTAATACAGTAACAGCACTAAGGCTTAGAATTTAAATACTAGTTGGTCAGGCGAATGTCGAACAGAGCAGCCGTGATCTGAGACTAAAAGCTCTCTCACACCGAGAAGTTCCTACCTATCGCTTATATACAAACTTGGCTCCACTTCAAATTAGCATAAAGCTGAAACGCGCGCTCGTTCTAATGGGAAGTTGAAATAAGAACACACAGGAAAGGCAAATTAAAATAAAACTTTGTTAGTTTAAACTAAAACCTTACGTATGAACCTGGTTCATTAATCAGAAACCCATCTTACATTACAAAATGCAAATGAGAGAGTTTCAAGCTCCCTGGTTTTTTTCAACGTGAAATAATAGATGCCCTTTTTCGCCAACGGCATCATTAAAACTAGAAGAAAACCAGTTTCTATTGATTTCAAATATATGCATCATTTTCAGTCCTTTTCAAACAGAAAAGTTCGAAAATTAAATAGAAAATTTCTGTTAGCGCTTCAGCTATCCAAAGATGGCGTTAACTAACAATGATTCATTATTTTTATCTGCCAGTACAACCATCTATTCTCAACTTTTATATCTCGGAAGGTTTACATTATTCAAACGTCAATATCAACATCGTATAAAATATCACCGATCCCTCATTTTGAATCTGATCTGAGTCTTATGTCATCAGCGTATCTTATACCATATGGCGATTCGGTATATTGTCTCAACTGGCGATGTACCGAATTTTGTTAGTTAGTTAACTAGTTTTGTAATAGATGACGCTACCTCTTGTTCAGGCAATATTTTATTTGTAAAAGCAATGTTTATGTTCATAATTTTTTTTGCAATTTTTCCGTTGAATTTGCGATGAGCTTTTAAAATGCTGTCTTCGAATCTTTGTTATCGATTTACTCTCAAATAAATTTTTGGTTTATATTTCAAAGAGCTATAATAAGAAGCAAATGAAATAACTGTTATCTTAAGCGTTAAATTAATTTAATTGTTTGATTTAACTTTCTTACATTCATTATCTCTCTTTTTTTAATACTCTGCTTACAACAAATTGTTTGTAAATATGTTTTGAAACAATTAAATATACCAGTACAAAATCGGGTGTATTTTGTCTTATCTCTTACCTGCTTCATTCACTATATGCGTGAAATTATTGATATAATCGATATCCATAACATATAGGAGCTCACTTTCAATTATATTAATATTGAGTAATTAACTGAAATACTTAAACCAGATAATCAGATAAAAAATATTTCATCCTTTTATTGGCACACTGAAAGTTTTCTTGTACGTGCCATAAAACATAGCAAAACAAATAAATATCTTGCAAAATGTAAAAAAAAATTATTAGTAGTATTACATGATAATAAATCGATTACGCTAATTTGAAAGACAGCTTTGAATTTTTAATTGGCTGTCTCATTGGCTGACGGCACACCCAATTGCGTAACGAAATGATTGCGAAAAGAGGTGGCATTGTCTATTATAAAATCGTGGAATAATTGAAAACAGTAAAAATATCTTACTCGAGCAGTTCTTCTTTACGCTGCCCCGGTGTGCGCCACTGCCTTAAAAACAGAACGAAAGAAAATTGAAATTCTGCAAAACAGAATTCTACGTGCCATGGTAAATGCGCCTTGGTACGTTCGCAATACTATTATTGACGCAGACTTGAAGATTCGTCGAATTCCGGAGCAAATACTGCAATATAATTTTACTATTATTTCATTCATTAATTATTTTAAACTATTTACTGACAAAGCTTATGGGCTCTGTGGCTTTTGCACAGCCAATTATGGACTCTGCTTAAAATTTGTTCGTAAAACTGTTTAAAAACATGTGTTAATATATATTGCAAATATATGAATATTTGCAAAGATATGGACTTTGTCCTCGGTAGAGCAGGCTATGGACTCTGCTAATAAGTTTTATATTATTCTTATCATGCTTACTATTATGTTATAAATATTTGTGTGTTAACTGCCTCTCACAGTAGGAATTCTTCAATTCAACCCGCATGTGCTCGAGACTCGACCGGAAATTCTCTCAGTTACAAATTTAATCGGTATTTACAAGAATTTCGCCATAAATTTTAACTATTTAAGAATTTGAAAATTTCAATGATTTATGTCATTCACATTATTACTACTAACGTACTATATTGCATTCTATGTTCAACTCGTATTATTTCATTCTGAATTTCAACTAGTAAAATAGTGTGCACGCTCGTTCTCCCTCATGCAACTTAATTGTTTTCACGAAACCTGGAGTCCCCTTTCCACGGCCGTAGTAGCTTCGCCTTCGGGTGGGTGCGTTCGCACCTTGATTTAAACTCATGTCCATAAATTAAGGATAATTCGGAGTCACGCGGAAATCGAACTCTAAAATAAATATATCACCTCTAAAATCACTACACACATCTTTAAGAATCATATGCAAATTTCAGGAAGTAACCAGATGACACCGATGGTACGTCACAATGACGAGAGTGTAAGAGAGTGATATATAAGGAATACAGGCAAAGAAGTAAAATTGTTCGCAGGCGCTTTATAAGCATTTCAGTGCAATAACCGAATACTTATGACACAAAGGACGCATTTGGATGACTTTTTACATGGTAGAATGATCGGCCGTCTGGAATGTGGGAGTACCCAACTGGAAGTATCAGACGAACTTGGAATTGCCCCGAGTGTCATCTCCAGGCTTTGACAACGATTCCAAGATGATGGTAATGTGAGTAGACGTTACGGCACAGGTCGCCCCAGAGTTCCAACGCCGAATGAGGACCGGTATTTGGCAGTGACTGCCAAAAGAAACGGGCGAAGCACAGCCTCAGACCTGTCTCGTCGGCTCTCTTCAGCCATTGATACGACAATTTCGAGGTAGACCGTGTACAGACGCTTAGGGCAAATGGGTCTATATGCTCGTAGACCTGTCAGATGCGTTCCACTTACTGCAACTCGCTGTCGTCTGCGGTTAGCCTGGAGTAGAGAGCACGCATTGGGGACAGCACAACAGTGGGCTTGTGTCATGATTTCCGAGGAGTCCAGGTTTAGCTTGAAGTCTGATTCTCGCCGGACTTTCATATGGAGAGCTCCAGGTACCCGTTACAACCCAGAAAACATCATTGAACGACACCGTTGCGGTGGTGCAGGAGTGCTCGTTTGGGGTGAAATTATTTTGGGTTCCAGAACTGACCTGCATGTTCAAATTGGAACCATAAACATGGATGACAACGCCCGTTCTCACCGTGCAAATATCGTAAGCGAATGCCTTCAATCGGAGGATATCACCCGTACGAACTGGCCAGCATTCTCACCGGACATGAATCCAGTAGAGCACACGTGTGGGACATGCTTGGCCGACGAGTTGCAGCCCGTCAACCTCCTCCTACATGCCTACCGGAACTTCGGAGAGCATTGCTTTTTGAGTGGTGTAATATCCCCCAAGATCAGATCGATTATTTGATACTCAGCATGCCTAGGCGTTGTACGGACTGTATTGCATCGTCTGGGAGACATACAATGTATTAATAATCATACCAACCATGTAATATTGGTTTTTTGTAAATAGGTTTTTTTTTGTAATTTGCTC
>KK115058.1:1871-30052 GCA_000611955.2 Stegodyphus mimosarum | reverse complement strand
CGAATCATTATTGGGAAGTTGGAGGAAGGCCGCAGTGTGACAAGTGTGGCTGCAGAGTTCGGAATTGCTCACAGCATCGTTTCACGACTTTGGAGACAATTTCAAACTACAGGAACAGCTATACGGGGGATTAGTAGTGGTCCACGAGGTGCAGACAGCGGGAGAAATCGCTAGACACACGACACAGGCGACTGGACGACCGATATCGCGTTTTACAGTGGCTAGAAAACTGCACGATGGTGGTCTGTTTGCACGACGTCCTGTACGGTGTGTACCTCTAACGCCTGCCCATCGGTGAAGGCGTTATTTGTGGTGCCGGGAACACCGGAATTGGAGAGACAACGAATGGGGGCGAGGGTCCTCAGTTCCTCTTCATGAACGACAACGCTCCACCTCATCGTTTGTTTACGTTTTGATAGCAGTACCGAAAAGATTATTACCGTTCATGCTTATTACCGCAAAGCCGAAGAATTTCAATCGTATCAGGACCGTCCAAACCTAGGAAAAAGGCAGAAACACTCTCTGTCTTACAATCCGAAATCCTCAACTTAAATATTTCTAACTCATTTACATTTCCGGTGAGAAATTGGAAAAGAGAAGTTATAATAAAGGTCTAAATCATATTAATTCGTTAATTAAAATAATAATAACTCTACAAGATTTTGCTGAAAATCTTCCAGGTAAAGGAAGCTGTACAAACTTTCAGTTAGTTCAAGGTTGATGGATCGGTGGCTTAACAACTCCAGTTTCAGAACCAAAGCGGAATAAAAAAACGGAAAAAGAAAGAGATGAATAAGAAATAATCACCACTCCAGTACATTACAGCTTTTCATTACTATAAAAAATTTTAAAAAAATTACTACATATGTCTGGATCATGGGTTTTTTTAATTAAAAAAATCTAATTAGACTTTTGGACTAGGACATTTCGGCAATTTGATAAATTTCAATAAAAATACAGGAAACTTAAAATTTTACAGGGTGCTTGCAAGGAGAGAAATGTGAGTGAGAAAAACACTATTGAAAATATCGCTAACTGAAACTCTGAGGAATTCATCAAAATTTTTCTAAAAGAAAAATAAAATGCATTTTTGAATGCAAATGTTTAAAAAATACTTTTACCTTTTGCATCCGGAAAATGATGGCTAGAAAAGCATGTGTTTTGGTTTCCCATTTGCAAAATTGTCAAAATTCGACTTTTTTTGTGTGTGTGTATGTGTGCGTGCGTGTGCGCGCGCGCGTTGGGAAGGACTTCTGAGAGAATTACAGTACATTGTATTGGATAAAACTGGAAAAAATTGTACATTTCTAATTCTTTTCCCCCGCAGTAAATTTTACATACTAAAAAGGCGGTTTCTTCAAACGATTTTTAGTAGGATTGTAAGGTTTTAATTAAACTAACAAAGTTTTATTTTAAATCTTTCTATCCCTTCTCATTTTCAACTTCCCGTTAGAAGGAGCGCGCGTTTTCAGCTTTATGCTAATTTGAAAAGGAGCCAAGTTATATTTAAACCAGAGGTAAAAACCTCTCAATGTAAGAGAGCTTTTAGTCTCAGATCACGGTCACACTCTATTCGACGCTCGCCTGACTATCTAGCATTTAAATTCTAAGCCATAGTGCTTTTACGTGATTGCTTATTGAAATAAATACAAGTACGTCAGTATTAGTAAATCTTGCTACGCACCGTTTAGTTTAGAGGCCAACCTCGCGTTATAAGCTCTGTGAGCGACGACTATTTAATTTCTATTTAGCTTTAGTTTTAAATTTATCTGATTGTTCATTTTAGACCCAAGTGTGGTCTTTTACTTTCTGTATCCCTCCCGAGTTGGGAAGTGGTTTGTAAATAATAGTGATTTAATAAAAGAGGATTTTAAATCCCTTTCAAGTGCAGTTCTTCTACCACTGAATCACAGCATTCTACCACAGAACATAGCTGCATTCAGCTCCCTGTTCCAGTTTAGGACTTAAGGAGTTCACGAAGATGTTTTCAAAGAATATGCACCGAACACTCAGTCTTGACAGGATGAGAAATGGCTTGTAGAGACATTAGGATTTTTTTGGAGCATCAGACATGAAAAATGAGCAACGCCTTCGCCGGGAATCGAACCAGGACCTCTCGGTTACGCGTCGAGCATGCAGACCACTACACCACGAAGACATGCAAAGAAAGCGTGAGAAATACCTTATAGGCTTACTAATTGGAGCCTTCTTTGTGAAGGAAAAATTGCAATTTTATACGTGTTTATTAAAACGCATTCCTCGTCTAAAGTTATCACACTATGAAAATTTACCTTCTTCCTTTTGTTTCATAGACCGAAACCGTGGGTCATTTAAGAGATATTAACAACAGAATCGTTTTGAAGTGGGCTGTAGGACAAATAAAAGTATTTATAATTTTCGCTTAAATTATATGCTACTTAACGGGTGATTTGAGTTTGTAACATATTGCATTTTATTTCAAGGACCCGTACCAGGGAGACCACAGAACTGAGTCACTAAAAGAAGAGAAAGAAAGTCAAGAAGCGGAACAACTTCCAATTAGGGAAGACTCTTCTTCGAGTGAAAGCCCAAAAGTAGTCGAATCTGAAAAAGTATGAATAACTTTTAAGAGGAAAAGACATTAAAAAAACTTTTAATAAGAATCAGTAAGCATTTAAAAATAAAACTCGATTTCGTTGAACTTGCAGCGCAAAGTAAAGCGATTAGGCCAAAAATGAATAATATTACAAGTTTTTAAGAATAATTCATATATAATTTTGACTAATTATAATGTTTTTTAGACTGATTGTAATGTTTTTTAGATAGCAGTTTACCTTGTAGCAGATACTTCGCGGATTAAATTCTAAAGATGACAGCCATCGATATCAAGCCGTACCAGAGGATATTCTAAGATACCCATTTTATTCACTGTGACTACGTTTAGTGTATTCCCAACATATTTGCTAACTGATATTAGGTGATTCTCTGTACGACCGTAGCTCGATATATCCCATAGTTCACAGGATATTTCAAAGGATTTAGGTAGAAATTCACAGAATTTCAAGTATGGTATCGGGATAACTGTTCATGCTGAAATTTTGGAACCCTTTCCTTCCAATTCTTGTTTCCAACTTGTAGAGTTCCTCACTGTTATTCTACTAAAGTAAATATCGGGAAATCTAGTGAACTGTTAAGCGAATTATCGCTTAGTTTGTAAGGTTTTAGTTTAAACTAACAGAGTTTTATGTTAATTTCTCTTTCCTGTGAACTCTTATTTCAACGTCCCGTTAGAATGAGCGCGCTATTCAGCTTTATGCTAATAGGAGGTAGAGCCAAGTTTTGTATTTAAAGGTTAGCGAGGAACTTCTCAGGGTGAGAGAGCTTTTAGTCTCAGATCACTTCGGCTCGGTTCGACGTTCGCCTGACCAACTAGTATTTAAATTCTAAGCCTTAGCGCTGTTACTCTAATACTTATTGAAGTAATCTAAGTGCGTTAGTATTAGCCAAATCTTGCTACGCACCATTGAGAATTTATAATAGAGGCCAACCTCGCGTTCAAAGCTCTGAGAGCAACGACTACTTAATTTTCTACTCAACTTTATTTTAAATTATTTGATTGTTCAGTTTAGACCCAAGTGCGATCATTATTTTCTGTTATCCCTTCCGAGTTGGGAAGTGACTGTAAATAGTAGGCTAATAAAAGGGTCATTTTAAACCCTCCTTGCGTGCAGTTATTCTACCACTTAACCACAGTTATTCTACCACAGAACATAGCTGTATTCAGCTCCCTGTTCGAGATCAGGACTTTGACACTGTTACGAGAATGTTCGCCAAACGTATGCACAGAACACTCAGTCCGGATAAGTTCAAACAACAGGAAACGTAAATTCAAGAAAGGTTAATAACCTTTATTTCACTCAAAATAAGATGAACAACCACCCCTTTCTTGGGCCTTACAACAAAGCCTCCACTTGGCCTCCACTCCACAGAAATAAGAACTAACAATGCCTAACTATGCGATTTAGCCTAGGCTAACACAAATCTAACGTAGCTGGCCCACTCTGTTACTCGACTCAGTGAGCTCAGTTTCTTTAGACTTACAAGTTTGAAAATTGTGCATTTTTTGCTTTAAAAATGATTGAATTATGTTGTTCTTATCTTTCGCTTAAATTTTTATGCCCTTAGCTAACCTGCATGCAATAATTATGGAATTATCAACAAATTAAAAGTTTTTTAAGTGCGGTTAAGCCCAATTTTTGATTATGATAGCGGACATATTTGTTTACATTTGAAGCTTAGCAGAATTGTGGATTTGTTGCCAATCTCGAGGAACTAAGCTTCGCAATAACAAAGTAACGTCTTCTTTTATCATTGCGAGTTAAATTATGCTCGGGTCATTCTGGAATTATCATTTAAGTTTAAGCTGGTTTTTGCGTACAAATTGTAATTTTAATTATAAAAATTGTTTTTTAATTGTTTTATCTGTACTTGGTGGTGTATGTTTTTCTATATCTTTCAATTTTTAATGAAAATATTTCGAATTTTTATGTATTTTTGGCTTACCGCGAAGTGAGAACTGAATTAATGAGTAGCGCATGCGCATTAGGTAAGCGGCGCTGAATCGTCTGTAAAAAATGTTTCTTTTTTATTTATTTAATTTCTTTTATACATCGTTTTAGATTTATTATGGAATATTTATTAATAGAACTTGTAGTAATTCTTCAGATGTTTTAATTTTTGCACACTCTGACTTATAAAATGAATGAGATGTAACGCTGTACAAGGAAGTCATGCGGTGTATACATCAGATTTTTTGTTTTATAGGCACCTATCGTAATAATTTCTATTGCGTCTGTTGATTTTTAAAGCCTAAAATATCTTAATACTCTCTTAATAACTTACACTCTTTACAAATAATATACGTTTGCCAAGATCTTGTTATCACAATGATAGAGTCAAATTTTCTTTCTGTAGGCAAAATATAAGTTCCAAATTAGTAAAATAATTAAAATTCCAAATTAGTAAATATAAGTTCAAAATTTTTTTGTTTGTTAAGTGGAAAACAAATAGAAAAGCGTTTAAAAGCTTTTTTATTTATTTATTTTCGTATGTATGGCAATACATTCTTATAACTGCCGGAAAGTAATGAATAAAAGCTTAAAGACTTTTATATGAAATTGTTTAAAATTTTAACGCTTTCATATGAAGCAAACATAAAATATATTCGAATTTTTTTACTCTTTTGCAATAAAAGGAAGAAAAGCACATTGCAGAAGTATCTCGGCCTTCGATTCGAACGACAGTTGAGGAGTTGAAAGACCTTTTAAAGATAGAAGAATTGCCGAGAAGAAATAATGTAAATCATAACCCTTCCGAAGATCAAAAATTGAGGTAAGAGATTTATAACATAATCGTCACAAAATCAGTTCTGGTTATTTTATAAACATCGACTTCAAACATTTTGGTTATTAAAAATAAAAGGTCATAAAAAGAATCTCTAGAATAAAAATTGATTAACTTGATTCTAGGTTAAATTGGCAAGCGCAGAAATAATTTTTGATTGCACAAATGTCTAGAGACATAACAGCGTCGGGTTTAGTTTAACAATGAAAGAGAAACTCAAGATTTGAGAATCTGATATAAAATTGAATCTCTTCTTCGGTGGAAATAATATAAATCATTATTCCATACTGTTTGCTACTTGCAGGGAGATAAGGAAGCAGAAATATAAAAACACATTCAAGGACTTAGGTTTACCATCATATTCAGTCTTTATTACACCTAGACTATAATCGTAACTATTCGCACTGATAATAAGATAACAGTTCTGTTATTTGTGAACTACGATTAAATTAAACACCCTTTATTTAATTTTCTATAACTATTTTATATTCATTGGGATGATCTTTTTCAATAATAACGTTTAAAGTTTTCCTTTTTAAGTATTAAATTATTATTCATATTAATCTCGTAGCTTTTTTTAAAAGCTTTTTTTCCCCTACAATAGCCGTCACGAAGAAGAAACTAAAAAGAATTAACATAATAGTTGAAGAAGTAAACAACTCCAGCTCCTTCTCCTCTAATTTTCCAATTTCGGGAATGGGAGCGAAAGCAGTGCCCACTAGTGGCCAAGCGCTAAAGTCTCCGAACACTGGTAGTTCGGTCCGAGGTACAAATCCCGTAGAATGAGCTGGCTGCATGGACGTTTTCATAGTTTTCCCCGTGTGTAACGTGTATACCATCCAGTTTCCCTTAGAAAATTCTCCATGAAGCATCCCTTTCTCTTAGGCAGATAGTCCTTGAGTGCTTTGCCATAGTAACTAAATGAACAAAAAATGTTAGCAGTCTGTTCTCAGTTTGCCCCATTTCACGAATCGTTGAATTAATCATTTAGGTGTTAACCTTGAAATGCTCATGAGAAAGTAGACAGCGAAAATTGAAAATCCCGAAATACTCGGGTTCAAGTATTCCAACAATCTTATTTGAGACGCCTTCATAACGGTACCCTACCACAGATTCCGCAGCTTTACGCAGACCGATGATGTTCGAAAAGACAGAAATCTTAACGGTACCACTGAAGATCCCTTTCTGGTTTGAAATGGATCGTCAGCAGCCTTATGTCAATCCGGTGCTTTTCATAAAGGTGCGTGTACCCTTATGCAAGTCCGATTTTCGTTTCATTTGCTGTTTAATTAATCAAGCATGGGAGGAAATAAATCTTCCGCACCTTTAAATTGTTATAAAACTTGCTACACCTTTGCGAAAAACGGTGGATTGGCACCAATCTGCCCCTATCTTTACGTAAAACGACGGACTGGAATAAGAGTGTCGAAATTTTCGTCAATCAGAACAATTTTTTCAGGTTGTGCTTCTCGAAAGAAGATCCTGATATTTCAATAAATTAAATTTTATTTTCACCGAATAACAAACTGCTGTGCATATAACAGGTGAAAAAGATGTAGACAATTCTCCCCCACCCTAGATCTTCCTTTTTTTTTATCCGGAGTGAATACAGGTCGTGAATTTAACAAATATGTCTCATTTTAAATCTTATATTCTATCAAATATTAAAATTTTCACGCGTTCTATCGATAGTTTAAGTATCCTACCAGATTTTCTTTCGTTTATCAATACGCTTCTATATTTCAGATATAAAAACCATTCTTCCTGTTAGCAATAGAAAGCTTCGAATATTTAATACTTTCTTCTTTTTTTCCCCTAATATTTCGAAAATTTTTTTAACATAGCGACCTACGAGTTCCAGAAAAAAGAAAGTTGCATTTTAGAAATTCTCTAGAAAAAATTGCTGTTTACGAAAAAGAAAGAAGGAATCCAGAAGAAAACTATGGAGTAACAGATTAATAGTAATTAACAGATTAATAGGAACCCATGTTTTAGGAACCTGTACTCTAGTTCAGCGGCCGGCTATTTGTATAAAGGAACCAAGATGCGTATCTTGGTGAAAAAACATTCTATCTTGGTGTATTGGTGTAACGCCAGGGTGCCTGGGTCATGGACCCTACCCCACATCGAACAAAATACGTACTTCGAATCATACAGGAAAACAACATAGCATAATATAAACTATTGTTTTAAAAATGTTTAGATATATATGTACTACAGTAGAAGTCCAGAAATCCGCAATGCTTGGGACCACAGGTTGTGCGGATTTTAGAATTTTGCGGATTTCAGGACAAAAAAGCCAAATCATAATATTCAGACTAAAAGTGCAAAATAAATAAGGCATATTAGATACATTTACTTAAATTATTATGTACAATAATATACATTATTACATTATTTTATTATATGCATTAAATTATTATATATATTTATATATATATTTCATTTATATTAGTGATTACAGGAATATTTTAAAGCATTAAGGACATAAAAAATAGAGAGCTGTAAAAATAAGGGATACCAGTAAAGCATAATATATATATATATATATATATATATTTTTACTTGTTTCAAACATTTTTCTGATAGAGGTTTGTTTTAAAACTTAAAGTACTCCAGAGTAAGTTTTTTTTGTAAGTTGTACAGGGTCACAATCTCTTGCTCTGTGACACAGCTCTGTTGTTCTAAATGTTTTAGGTCTTTTTCACCATGTTCCAGACACTCATTAAAAGATATTTTCTCACTCCTATCAAATTCATTATCTGTGTCGGTGTCGGAATCGTTTTCTTGCCGTGGCGTCATCAAAACAGAGCCAATGATTTCATCATCGGTTATCTGATGTGCCAGTGTTGGCTCATCTGAACACATCATCCGTACTAAAAACCTCTTCCGGGCTAAGATCTTTTTTCTGCCACTAACACAGAATCGTTATTAATAGGTAATGATGACGTCATTATTGGATAAATATTTTTTCTTCGGTATTTCATTCTCCATTCTGCGGTTTCTGGAACCTATAAATTCAATGTTTATATTTTGAGAGGCAGTGCGGATTTCAGGAGTTGGCGGATTTCAGGTCGGCGGATTTTTGGTATTTGACTGTATTAGCATTTTTATTGCAGTCTATATGAAAAAGATCTTCTATAATAATAGCCAATGCAGAGTTTTATTCAAAGCGAACTTTCCTCCTTTACATTCCGACACATTGAGTATGTTACATTTTGCATGTTCACTCTTAATTGTATCGATATAAAGAGCGATAATACGCCCCGAATATTGATCCGAATATCAGTGCGTGGTACGTTTCGCGAATGTGAAATGTTGATGATTAAATAAACTTGTAAAATGAGATTTTCTACAAAAATGGTATCAGCATTTATACGCCATACATTCAAAACTGCGAAACAAATTCAAACGAAAGGTAAACAACAACACGCGGTCAGTTCAAAGACTTGCACAGTTTCAAAGATTCAGAGTCACAAGAGTAATAAAAGCTCATTGGTCCATCTTTAGAACCTCTGCCTCAGTGGCGATAGTGATGTGCAGTTGTGAATTATGCATACGGTAAGTGAGTTTTGTATTTGTTAGAAAGTTATGTATCACTGCTGTTGCCTGAGCGACAAGTCAAATTCGAGGCTAGCTAAACTTCGCAGTTCAGCCAAAGAACGTCTATGTAAAGAAGGAAAGGCTCCACAGAGGTAATGTAAACCAGTTTGTCTTCTGCGCCGCTAGAAAGAAAAGGGAACATTCGCCAAGGGATTTGGCGACGGAACCTGTTCGCGAAAATGTCCCCTCTGTGATGTACCGGACCCGAGATTTTCCTCCTCCGCCACATGTATAGGAAATTGAGGAACACGGGCACTCCAACATTTCCCAGAAGGTTATTCTCAATACTCAAGTTCATTGAGTTTGCCGTAAAATTGATTACTTTCAAGAAGAATTACGAATCTTAATAGATCTTCTCGTCGAAAGTCAAATTCCCAAATTTAAAATTTGCCAAACGTTAAAAAAAAAGTTGGCATTCGTTTCAATTTTTAAATTACATGTTTACGACGATACGATTATTGTTACTTAAAGTGTAGATAGGCAGCAGTGAGAAAGCTATGACAAGCAATTTAATGTGATTAATTTCTTTGTATCACCTTTTAATGTAAATATTATGTTGCTAACTGTCAAGCTACTCTCGATATTGTCAATCTTAATATCAATATTCTGGCAATCTCTTCTTTAAAATGAAAAAAGGGCCATTGATTATATGGCCCTATGTAATTTTTACAATACTATGTCGGGGAACATTTTTTCTAAAATAAGGATTTCGTCTACTTCAGGTCTTAACGTATACCATAAATTATAAAGAGAATTTCTTACTCATTTTTACTTTAGATTTTACTTACGATAAAAATTGTTTTGACTTAAGCAGACCAATATCTTTCTAATAATTGATATTGTTCTTAACTTATCAACTAACTCTAACAAAATAACCAATTCGAACCTTATTTGAAAAAAAAACGAAACATTCTAATTTAATTTGGTTATTGTTAATTGATAGAAGATTAGTTTGTTCCCTTTGACAACTCAATTAATCTGCGATCCATAACAACATCTACTTTTTCAGTACTTTGGATTTTGAATTTAATATTTGGAATGTTTACGGTGAAAGAAATTTTCTTTACAGGTATTAAATAATTTTTACTATAACAGATTTTAAATATTTTTTACTACAATAGATCCAGATAATTTTGGATACTGAGTTTAAAAGCTACTTAAAAATACTTGAAAGTTTTTTCTAATAATTCATAACTTTAATTAAATTTCTTTTCCTTGAAGATGCTATATAAATACCTTTTCTAATAATAAATTATATATATGCAACATGCGTGTATTTTTTAATGAGACGGTATTCCCACAATTTAAGAGAAGGATTTGACACTTGTGTTCTGAAACTATACACCTGCAGGTTATGCATAAGTTAGCATTCATCAAGTAAATAGCAAGTTAGGTTTTCACGGATTTTACATAAGAATGCGAAAAAACGTGAAACTGAGGAAATAATATGCACAATTCTATCTTCTTTATTCTAAAATTGGAAATGTTTGACCATTGGAGCGTCTTATTTTAAAAATAATTAACTTAACATAAATCTATAAAAAAAGCTTTACCTGCGGGTGATATTACCTGAGGAGAAAACTAGTAGAGTTTTAATCATTTCTTACGCGCAAGAAGACAGGGAAAGTGTGTGTGGGGGGAATCCTTGATTTTTTTTTTTTTAAACCAGAAGTAATTCTTATCGTTCGGTTTGGTTTAAATAATTCCATTTTGAATGCAGGTCTTCATTTATGAAAGTACTTAGTAAACAAAATGCCGGAAGAAAAGAAAGGAATGGAGTTATTGAGGTAAGTATACATTATGCTCTGTTAAAGGTCTGTCTGTCTTCTCTGTTAAAGGTTACATCTATCATTTAATCTTGTTTCTTTTAATCTTCTCCAAAATTTATTTACCAGACCCTACTGTTGGCCAGTAATCCGAAAACATAGCATAAATAGTTGATTAACACATTCTTTTGCTTGTTTTGGGAATTATATACAGCGAAATACGTTTAACGCGAAAACGTTTAAGACGAAATATAGGTTAACACGAAATAATACGACGGTCCCGACAAACTACTATGTATTTTCATGTATTTTTTTTTTTTTTCTTTTAGCACGAAACGAAAATCGTTTAATCCGAAAAGATTTTCCTTCGAAAAACGCGGAAAACACCAGCCGCGCAGGCGAGATTTAAGAGGGCTATGAAATGAAAGGTGGTTTCACATGTTTCGTAGAAAAGAGGTTAACTTGCCTTTGAAATAACCTGGGAATAGCTAATTCCTGTGACACGAGCCAGTTTTGTTTATCTGAGCTACTTTCACCCTCCACCCCTACAAACGCCACACAGAAACATCTCGTCTCTGATCAGTTGGCTTTGGAATTCGGTGATGCGGCGTCTCATTGATTCTATCTTCTGGAAGCTGAGAAGTGGTCTGGTCGGCAGATTTCAACGAATAATTTTTTCGTATAAGACACTTGTTTATTATTTTCTTGACAAACTGACGTCCTTTTGGGATCCAAAAACGACTACAAATTTCAGCTAAGGTCATTGCTACTCCTCCATGCATCATTTTAACATGCGCACTTTCTACTATTAAATTCGTTAGCCAAGAGTTTCTTGAAAGAATCGCTGGATGTTTTTTATCACGTGACAAACTGGAATGTTCTAATCTTCCACCTGCTGTCACCTGCTGATCTAAAACGTCGATAGGTAATATCATCAACAAGAAAGGAAAAAAACGTCAAATTGGAGCCTCGAGTGGGGCAAAAATTCCAAACAAGTATCCTAGGAAAAAACGGACATCTTCGACTAGGTACGTTGTTTAATGTTAAAAGAAATTCTCCCTAGTCAAAGGACAGTTGCAAAATCATTAAAATACTCGGTGTCCACTGTAAACAAAATAATAAATGTTGATTTAAATCTTAAGAAAGCGAAAAAACGCAATGTGCATCGTCTTCTTCCAAAGCATATCGGACACGCTGCAGAATTCTATACGGGAAACACTTATCCAAAGAAAAATGGAAAACAATTGTCACAATAGATGAAGCATGGGTGTATTTAAATGATTGTAACAAAAAAAGAGCCATTTATGATCATAAAAGGGGAGAAACAAATTTAAGTACATGGGTCAAAGAATCGAAAGAAAGTTTTTCTAAGGGATTCATGATGGTTGCCGGTTTTTCTTATAATGGCAATTTAAAAATAAAGAGACTGCAAAAAAATGTCAAGATTAACTCCAAATACTATCGGGAACATATTTTATCGCCCATTTTTCTGAATGAAATACCATCGCTTTACCCACAGTGCCCTCCGTCTATGAGACTCCCTCGGGGCAAAGCTAGCAGTCACGCATCAAAATCCACTGTCAATTTCCTGAAAGAAATGGAACAAAAAACTGGTATCGAGGCCCTACCCTTCACTGATATCCCTACTCAATCTCCAGATGTGTCACCTATGGATTTTTGTGCTTTCGGACTTTTAAAAATTGCATTATCCAAACGTTGTCCCCAAACCCTAACAGGACTCTGGAAAGCTGCTCGGGAGGAATGGGATAGAATACCTCTTCTGACACTTCGAAAGGCATTATTATCCTGGAAATTGCGGTGTCGAAAGATAGTTCAGAATAAAGGATGTCAAATGGAACATTTAAAACACAAGAATTTGCCCATTTTTCTGAATGAAATACCATCGCTTTACCCACAGTGCCCTCCGTCTATGAGACTCCCTCGGGGCAAAGCTAGCAGTCACGCATCAAAATCCACTGTCAATTTCCTGAAAGAAATGGAACAAAAAACTGGTATCGAGGCCCTACCCTTCACTGATATCCCTACTCAATCTCCAGATGTGTCACCTATGGATTTTTGTGCTTTCGGACTTTTAAAAATTGCATTATCCAAACGTTGTCCCCAAACCCTAACAGGACTCTGGAAAGCTGCTCGGGAGGAATGGGATAGAATACCTCTTCTGACACTTCGAAAGGCATTATTATCCTGGAAATTGCGGTGTCGAAAGATAGTTCAGAATAAAGGATGTCAAATGGAACATTTAAAACACAAGAATTTTATGTAATTTAGTTTTGTGAATACAATGTACATCGTCTAAAAATGTGCGAACAGCCTCTGTATAATAACAAGAGTACATTATTTTAAAATTTTATATTTTTAAAGTGCATAAAATAGATCCCTCCTTTGTATTTACGTAACAGAGAATGAACATCTGTACTTAAGGGTTAAAATGTGACTAAATTGCTTTACTAATAAAAGTTTTACTTTGAAGTAAATCTGCAGAATTACTACATGCAAAGTTTTCGTTTCTCGGTTTATTTAATAATACGAGAAATAATGCAGCGTGTCATTGTACAACTTCAGTTCGATAATCCAGCAAAATTGAAAATCTGGTATTGCTAAAACTCCAGGCATGCGAAATTATCGAATTTTTGCTGTCTTACGAGTTCGTCATAGCTAATTTCGGAAATTTATAATTTAAAATAACCTCTTCCAAAAACTGTAGTTTACAAACGAATAAAAATGCTAAGCATTTCTGCAATGGCTTAGAATGCCTTCCATGAAGAGTGTAACTGATGATTGATTTTATTAATTTAGTAAAAATTTCGTGATCTCAGCTTTCTGAAAGATTTAAATATTTCTTTGAATTAATATTGTATCAACAATGTTATTACTGTTTTTATCTTTACAGTCATCCGATATCAGTGCTGTAAGAGCAGAAAACAGAATGGAAGTGCTTTCTCTAATAGCTGAAATTGAGGAAAAGAATGAATATATTCGTAATATTTTGTTTCTTAATATTTTTATTTCATATAATTACTCATTTGTACACGCAAGAATTACGGCATTATTTATACCTCCACTACGAAACATTAGATTGAGGACGGTAGGGTGGCAAAAGAAGCTTATAATCTTTATCGTCTGGCTTCTAATAAATGTTAAGCAGAATTTCGCTATAGGTTGTTTGTTCATCTGAATATAGCAAAGCGTACGAAGGTTATCCGCTTAAGAAAAACGGTGCCATCGTGGAAGAATTTTTAAGGGAAGCTGGCTTATATTCACGTTTCGCAAGGGCAAAATTCTGAACCAATTACACAGCCAGCTTTTTCTTCTTAGTTTCAAATCCTGGACGAACTATATGTATTCTACAATTTAACATAGTTTGAAATATTAAAATGGTTGAATATATAGTTTTTTTAAACTTAGGTAGAAATTATTTTCGAAAAGGGATTTGAATGATTTTAATTTTTAAAAGTTTTATGAAATTATATGTTATTAAGAGGTGTGTAAATCTTCGTATTTATAGCCTCCAGGTTGCATTTCGGGTTAAATATTCTTCTTCTTCGTTCCACTACAGAAACTTAATTTACTTAAGTTTGACGATCTATATGTTAACTGTTCTATGGGAAATAATTCGTGTTTATTGGCAAGATTCTGCCTTTTGCTCTTAACCGACAGAAGTGCAATGGTACCTCGGTATACGTCTGCTTTGACATAAATCTAACTTAATATACGTCCTGTTTGGATGCGAAGATTTTTCTTGGTGTACGATATTTTATTTGGAGAACTTCGCGATTGCGGGCTCCTCGTTATACTTCTTTTGAGACGATGTTTCAACTGCCTGTGAGGGTGAATACTTCTGTATTCACCCTCACAGGCAGTTGAAACATGCGAGTTGTAACTCTAACTATTCAATAAACATGCGAGTTGTAACTCTGAATATTGAGGTGAATTTTTGAGTTTTATCTACGATTATGTACACCAAAGACGCTATTAACTCGGCTAAAGGCCGGTTTACACTTCTCCGAGGGAGCTCCGAGTTACTTTCCGCGAGCTCTTCGTCCCAGCATCTCGAACCGAGTGAACGGACCTGTACTCGGATAGATTGTTTATACTAATCAGAGCGGATCAGAATAGGTGATGGATAATTTGAAACTTTATTAAAAATGGTCATTCCACTTAAAAAAAAAAACGCGGTTTTTCGAGATGCTCTTCCAGGAAAATTAAAACGCAGATGGCGCTTCAGTTTCTGGGGACGTGTGACTTCTACAGTTCTGTGCAATATTTATTTCGAGTGTCAAAATGCACAATCAGCATATTTATTCCAGAAGTGCTTGAGGCCATTTTCTGTGTATGGGGTTGAGCGAAAATTATTAATTTTTTGCTTGAAATCTCCAACGCCCTCAAATTTTACAAATTCATCATCAAATCAAATGATACAAAATTTCTAAATTTTACATTATACACTCTAAGACAAAAAAAAAAAAAAAATTTTTTAAAAAAAAAAAAAAAAAAAACGACGCACTAAGAAGGAGTTATCCGAATGGGACGAAAATCGGTAGAAGTGATGTCCATGTACAAACAAATGATTACATTTTGAGAAAAAATTGGATGATTTATTGAACTGATAGAGCTTCACAAACTGAAAACGTCAGTAACGTTTGTCCACCTCTGGCCCATATGCAGCAGTTATTCGGTTTGCCATCGATTGATAAAGGTTGCGGATGTCCTCTTGAGGGATATCGTGCCAAATTCTGTCCAACTGGCGCGTTAAATCGTCAACATCCTGAGCTGGTTGTAGGGCCCTGCCCATAATGCTCCAAACGTGCTCAATAGGAGAGAGATCCGGTGAGCTTGCTGGCCAAGGTAATATTCGGCAAGCACTAAGGCAAGCAGTAGAAACATGTGCAGTCTAGGGGTGGGCATTATCTTGCTGAAATGTAAGCCCAGGGTGGCGTGACATGAAGGGCAACACAACGGGCCTTAGAACTTCGTCGACGTACCGCTGTGCTGTAAAGTTGCGACGGATGACAACTAAAGGTGTCCTACTATAAAATGAAATGGCACCCGAGACCATCACTCCTCGTTGTTGGCCTGTCTGCCGGAAGACAGTCAGGTTGGTATCACACCGCTCTCAGGGGCGTCTCCAGACTCGCCTTTCCTGGTCATCGGGGCTACAGAGGTCAATCGTAGTCGGCGCAAGGGGCACCATGACCTCAGCCCCCTTTCTGTGAGCCGTCTATGAATGGTCCTTGTGGTCTTTGAAGCACTAGTTGCACGTACAATCGATGATAATGATGCATCTGGGGCTGTGAGTGCCGCTCTGACGATTGCTCGGTCTTCACGTTCTGTCGTTTCTCTAGGCCTACCGCTTCTTTCTTGACGCTGTGTGCGGCCATGGTTCATCCATTTTTGGCAACATGCTTTAATACTGGCATCGCTCCTGATCAAACGTCGAGTTATTCGCCGATAAAACCAACCGGCTTCTTTAAGCCCAGGTACACGACCTCTCTCAAATTCTGACGTCTGCGCATATCGTTCGAGCATCTGTATGGCCATAATTACTGTCTACCAGAGTACACGGAATGAAATTCGTGAAGAATTTATGACCTGGAATCGTTTAGTTTATTTCTTGTTATTTGTGTTACCCTCCGAGTAAGTTGTAGTATGTTAGCATCAAGTCGACTCATAGTGAATTTTAAAAGAGTTAATAAAGGGTTCTTTTTACCCTTCCATTGTGTGGTTTCTACACGTATTTCAGCTGTTACTTTAGAAGATCTACCAGATCTACCAGAAGATCTACAAGCCTATGCTTGAAACGAGCCATTAAATGCATTGGACAACATTCTTTTAGCAAGTGCTCAAGCTTATGATTTAAAACTTAACAGGAGACGCACGAACAGAAGTACTAGGCAGAAGCAAGCTAATGAATGTATCAGATAAACGATCCCTTTTCGCTTGAAACAAGTGAAAAGGGATTTAGATATCAGCGCACTAAACTGAAGATTTGGGTTCATTTCTTCACAAAAGTATGCGAAATGTTGCTCCAAAGTTCCTAATATCTATTGAGTACGGCCTGAACAAAAAAAGGTGGGCGATAATTTCGACTTGCATGGATCTAGTGGGAAGTTCTACTTTGCCTCTGTGACCTTTGAATGTGAAGAAAATGTGAGGAATCGAACACACTCCTTGCATGGCAAGTCTAGCAGTCTGAAGACTCGTGTAAGATTCTTGTCGAAAGCATAGTAAATTTAAAGTATTTATCATCCTAAAAACTTATAATGACTAGATCCCTTAACATATCTACAGAATGATCATAAATTTTCGGTAAAAGAATAATGATAACGTCCTAAAACTAAATTAGAAGATGCCCACGATAGTGGCATAACCCTTAAAAAGCAAGATATTTAACTACTAAAAATATCTAACTTATATATAAGTTGTCGATTTTTTACTGAAATTCCCTTCTATGAAAATAGAATATGCTACTTGATTTGGAAGAAGGGTATAAGATTCTTATTTAAAGGCATAATTTCTTTTCAGGCACTTTAAACGAGCAGATGAAGGTAAAGGATTTTCAGATAAAACAGCTATCGGAGACGATTAATCGTGAGAGACTAGGGCAAAAGCCAAAGAAATTGTGGAAGAATGAAGAACTTAAGAAAAAATAACTTTATTTTAAAATTTTATTCGTTTACTTTAAGAAAATTAGAAAATGCTCTTGAGATATGTGATTTTAGAATTTCAAAATGATATATCATAAAAAACATGCAATGTTGAAATTTTGTATCACAGTATACATCATAACAAACATGGAAAACGTCTTTGTACATTTAAAATGTATTATTAAATAAAGCTGTGTCCACGAGTACTGCGAAACTTAGTTCAAAACATTTTTATTTCTTATTTCACCCAAGTGCTTTAATATGTTACGGATTTCGTATTTATTTAGCTATTTATTTAGAATTGTAATTAAAATTGCTTTATTTTCTTATGCAACGCAGGCGATTTTTGAAGAGAAAGGTACGTCGGAAAAGTAAAAATAAAAGATCTGTGCATTTAATATTAAATAAATAAATATCTTCTAATTGCTGCTGCCATCCACAAAAATCGAGAAAATAGGTTTTACCAGAATATTGTAGTGAATAATTAAAAAGCTTATAAAAGCTGAATTAAAACACCTCAACTCAGTTGTAGCTGTTTTAAGCGAACGGTTTGTTTACTTAATGCTGTTATTGATTGTAGCGATTTCGCTGTGAGATAGAATTATTCTATCTGTTTTGAATTGAGTTTTGCTAAACGTTGGAGATATTGTGATATTGTGCGAATATCTCTGAGGAAATATTTCAGCGTTTTGTTTTATTTCTTTTGAAAAGAATAAATTTCATTAACGTTTTAACGACTTGTGCATTTAATCCATTACGAACCCGCACGCACGCAAGAATTCCGATTTAGTGCATCTCAGAGCCAAGAATTTTAAATCAAAGAAATTTAAAATTCGAACAATTCTTAGACGTAGGATCCAGAAGTTAAGGCCACTGAAGGAGAATACCAGAGCTGGTGCATGTTTACGTGCAACTTTATTACTTAATTTATTTTAAATGATTTTTTTTTAACTAGTGATAGGCCCTCAGCCGACTCTGGCTTGGCCACTACTAAGGTCAGAAGTGGGGGTCACTTTATTATGGAGGCACTTAATAGGTGGGCCACCTTTGCCTCCTGTGAAGGGATGGTTTCATCGCATGAATGCAAGCTGTTATGCTGATAGGTATTGTTTTCCATTCTTGGTGTACTATTAGTAGAAATCTACTTTTATTTACTGAAAATATTACTGTGCATTATCTATGCGACTACCTACGTAGCTGCGAATTATATGCGTCACCGTGTTATCTATGTATTTACATACTTCTACATTTACATCTGAAATACTCTGTACTATATTTCTCGTATATAAATTGCATGGTTGCTTTGTTTTGTAAAACTGACAGTGTTAACCATGTTTCATAATGCCTATGTAACTGTGCATCACCTCCATTTTTTTTGGTAATCATGCAACTGCGCAACATTGTAATAGCGTATAAAGATTTCTATAACAGCATTTCTTAAATGTAACAGTACACATTATGTAACTGTGAGAATTCGTAACCTAAGTATCAAATATACGGTATATCATTGGTTTGTAACTTAATTCATAATGATGTAACGTACATAATGCCGAAAGTTGGAGTTGTAATCTTATTTCGCTTGAGCTTTGTTCGGGTAACTTTTAATCACAAGATTTTGTAACCTTAATTTTGCACTATATCAAGATCATTATTACTTTGTTTTTAATTCACAACTGTTTATTTTACTTTTGTATTAAGATTATAATATCTGAATATTTCTTTTAGTTGCTTCAAGCAAAGATGACAATGTAATTATTCTTGGATTGTGACTCTGTTACTTGATTATGTTAAATATTAATGTCTCTCTGATCTGCCTTGGCCAACCGAGGCTTTGCCGGAGCTGGTAGTAGATTTCCACTGACCAGGCACTATTCCGCTTGGCAATCTTTCAGATAATCTTAGGTCGGAAGCCTGCTTAGTGAGGCTATATGCTATATATGAAGGGATGGACATTTGCAACCCTGCCTTCTCCGGAATTCTGATCCGAGCCCTTTGGTGTCACAGTCGGCTCCCCTAACCACTATAATGTCTGGGCGACGTATTTTAAATGTTAAAACTCACTATTATGACAGGTGCATTAATATATGTATGTCAGGACTGAGTGTTCGGTGCATATTCTTGGAAACCATCTTCGTGAACTCCTTGAATCCTGATCTGGAACAGGGAGCTGAAAGCAGCTATGTTCTGTGGTAGAATATTGTGATTAAGTGGTAGAAGAACTGCACTTTAAAGGGATTTTAAATCCTCTTTTATTAAGCCATAATTATTTACAGCCACTTCCCAACTCGGGAGGGATACAGAAAATAGAGACTGCACTTGAGTCTAAATTGAAAAATCAAATTTAATTTAAACTAAAGCTAAATAGAAATTAAGTAGTCGTTGCTCACAGAGCTATAAGGCGAGGTTGGCCTCTAAACTAAATGGTGCGTAGCAAGATTTAACTAATACTGACGCACTTAGAATTACTTCAATGAGCAATGACGTAACAGCGCTACGGCTTAGAATTTAAATACTAGCTAATCGGGCGAATGTCGAATAGAGTAACAGTGGTCTGAGACTAAAAGTTCTCTCGCACTGAAAGGTTTCTACCTTTCGTTTAAATACTACTTGGCTCCACTTCAAATTAACATAAAGCTGAAACGCGCGCTTGTTCTAACGGGAAGTTGAAATGAGAAGGAATAGAAAAAGTTAAATTAAAATAAAACTTTGTTAGTTTAACTAAAACCTTACATGTAGGGTAAGGAAGGGTGAGAGTACGCGTGAAGTTTTTTCTTTATTGGCAACAGCTTAAGCAAATATGAACTTTGTCATACGAACGCATGTGTTTACTCCCTCGAGAAAGTGTCATTAGCATTTCTTTCCTCGTTGTCTTTGATTTTTAAGGCAAGACAGGATTTCATTATTGTAGCATGTAATTTTTCAGCTAAGAAATCCTCATGTTTTCTAAATGAAGGATTAATTCTACTTTTTAAGTAATTGGTATTAAGATGACTCTCCACTTTCAACAACGTAGCCATGTTGGAATCAAACTGTCGTGCAGATGATGCGGTGCTGCCATATATAATCGATTTAACCAATCAATAGCTTGCCTAAGAGTACGCGCAGACAACATGCGCGCACTCTTAGTGCTTTATAGTTTAATATAAATTTTGACTTTGGGAGAAATGCTTTAGCATTGTAAGAATAAATTTGATACATTTTACTAATTAATAATTATGATATCTTATGAAATAACTTTAAATTTAATAAACTCAATTACATTTTTTTCTGCTTGTATTTGAATTACCTTTGGGTTTTGCATTATAAACTTTCCATTGTTGAGCTAAATGGAGCCTTATATGCGGAAGTCTGGTAGGACAGCATTCGCAAATGAAATTATGGCAGAAGCTGAACAAAGATTAGAAGATGAGGAGAACAAAAGAAAGGTAGCAAAGTTTTTTTCTGCTTGTATTTGCATTATAAACCTTCGAGTGTTACGTCAAATAACGCCTTATAAGTGGAAGCATTCACTAGTAAAATGATGGCAGAAGCTAAACGAAGACTGTAGATTGGTGAGAGCAATAGGAAGGTGGCGAATGATTTGGGAACAAACGAGTGTTTTTTTTAGGAAAGGCTATAAGTAATTTTTTGTTTTGATTTATGATATGTGAACTTATAATGCTGATTTTTTTATTTCAGACCTTACTAGACAATTTTCACTTACTTTTTACTTCTATGTGACAATTACGTTTTTTATTCCAATTACCTGTAATTGTTTTTCCAGAAAACTATTACGACTTCACTTGGACCATTCGAAACAGCTTTGATGGATGAAAATGAAAGAGAACTTGTTCAACACTGTAAAGACTTAGGTAACACATTTTATGGATTCACCCGTAAGCAGTTGATGAAAGTTGCTTCTGCATACCTTTCAGATGGTAAGGTTTGGTTAAAATCGTTTTGTATAAGGCATAACCTGACCATCCGAAATCCAAAACAGTGCAGTATGGCTAGAGCAGTGGGGTTCAAAACGTGCGAGTGACATGGTTCTATAACAATCTGAAGGATTATTGTGTTGATAAAAAGTTTCTTGCTCATAGGAAATTCAACATGGATGACACTGCAATCTCATCTGTCCCAAACAGAATACCAAAGGGCAAAAAACTGTCTGTAAAATTTCCAGTGCGGCGAGGGACCAAACAATTACCACTATCTGCTGCAGAGTGCTACAAATGTTTTCGTTCCGCCTGCAATGAGTTTCTCAAAAAAGAGAATGAACCCAATTTTTTACAAAGATGCACCCAGCGGGACTCTACCCATGATCAGCAACACTGGTTTTAAGAATTCTAATTTATTCATAAGCTGGTTGAAATATTTTGGTGAGCATGTGAAACCAAGTACAGAAGACCCTGCTCTGTTAATAACTGATAATCATTTATCACATTGCTCACTACTTGCAGTTATTTTTTATTGAGAGAATAATATCACTTTCGTTACTCTTCCACCACATGCAAGTTATATGCTACAACCATTGGATAGATGTTTCTTTGCACCTCTGAAAGCTGCCTACTCATGAATCTAAAAAGTGGCTTGTATAAAATGCAAGAAAAGTAATAACTCTGTACGAAGTTGCAGGGATTTTTCAAAGAGCCTATTGTTCCAAATCCCGGACTCAACTCGCAGAAAAGGTGTTCCGAATTACAGGTATTGACCCGTATATCCCTGACATTATCAGTGAGGACCGCTACTCTCCTTTACTGGTTACTACTATGCCTTTGGACAATGATTGCTCAGTTTCAGCTCCTGAAGGATATAAAATCTCAACTTCAACTTTAGACGGTCCACTTCGTCAAAAGCATAAAAGAAGAGATAAAAGGAAACCAGTAGCTCAAACATCTGAGATCATTTTGGCTTCATCTCCAAATGTGTTAAAGGAAAAAGAATAGGAAAGGCTAGAATCAAATGAAGCGAAGGATAATAGGGCTCGTAATGAAAATGAAAATAGGGACAAACTAAAAGAAAGGAAATGCCTAAAGGCAAAGCAAATAGTTGTTTTCAAGACTTCCCAAAACCCACTTCCCAAGTTCGGCAAACAATAAGTATATAGTCTGTCCAGCTTGCGAACAATTATATGACGAACGCTGGATTCAGTGTGGCATATGTTAGCATGAAGAATGTTGCAGTTACGAAGGCACAGGAGTATATGTAACTTTTCGAGTGCGTATACTCCTTACCTGTATCTTACACTCCTTTCCTATACCCAGTATTTACACACGGTTTCACTGTTTACATTTATCTCACATCGGCTTCTTGATAAAAAAAATGGAAAGATATTGCTGAATTATACAATCGCCTTTGTGCTGATAAATTGAAAAGTTAATCATTTAGTGATCAAGAACGCTTTTATGAATAAATGCATACTAAAGCGGATACTACAAGGATACATTTCAACTACTTTGTGCCAACAAGCACTGGAAAGATTTGCAACAGCTAAAAAAGTTTTAATGAGTGCGATATTTCACATTACCATTTTATAAATTGATTCTTCCAACATAACATTTGTTGTGCTCATGTTGTTATTTGATTCTTTACCATTTATGAAAACGCAGAAATATTTTAACAAGAAAGCCTCAATTAATAATTCATTTCCGGTTTTGTCCGAAAGTTCAGGATCTGCTCGCCAGTTAGCGAGACCGAGGTACTCTCATTTATTTGCTATATTATAAAAGTAGGTTTCTCCATAGCTAAATGAACCTGTACAAAGGAAATTTTACCGAGACTCCTTAATAACATTTCAAAATACATAATATTTTTCATCTTTAAAATAGAAAATAAATTACTTTCCAAATACTATAAAGTGTAGCAATTTTAATTTTTTCAACTCTGTTGTGTATACCATCATGGGCATAAAAAAATCTAAAGTGACGTGACTTCCTTGTGCTGCCTATTAAATTATACACATTTTTCGCTGCACTTCATTTAAACCTATTTTCTTGAGTTGTTCTAATTCGAGGGAAATTGAAAATGATATCGAAAATTGCAAATTTTGAAATTAAATATTTCGTCAATTTTTGTCGTACAGTTGTCAAACTTCTTATAATTTTATTTTTTCATAACGAGCATAAAAGTTTCTCAAATATAAGGGCAGAAAATGGGAGACTGCATTAAAAGGATACGGTTTCCTCAGACCGAAAGCGATGTTACACACCTACGAGTAATGGAATAAATGAAGTTATCAATGACAGGCTAAGATACTCTATCCCACTCCTGCAGAAGACAGCTTTCAAAACTCCTAAATTGTTTCTAGGGGTGATAAGCGACTAACAAGCCCTCTCCCTAGAATGCCCAAAACACGTTCTATTGGGTTCATATCTAGAGAACATGTTGGCCAATCCATTCGAAGAATTGCTTAGCCGAAATGAGCTGGATGTGGCCTATCGTTATCATCCATGAGAAAGAATTCATCCCGATTACTGCAGTGTACACGACCACAATACGTCCGAGCATCGGCCATGAAGAGCACATTTCTCCTCTCATCTCGTTCCTGTTTGAGATGTTCCCTTGTCAACGAAACACAAATCATAGGTCTGCAAGCGTACAATCCCACTTGGTGGAATCGGTTTCGAACAGTTTGAGTCGAAACTCTGGTGCCAGTAGCCCTCTGAAGGTAGTGCAAGAAAGTATAATTCAAAGTGTGGTTTCTTTTAACCATTAGGGTTAAATGCCGATCCCCATTTTCTGTTGCGGCAGGCATATTGACCTTGTACCAATCTTTGGTAAACATTTCCAGTTTCCAAAAAACAATACCATAGTCTGGAAATGATGCTTGGATACACTCTTAATTCTTGCGTTTAACCGCTCTAAACCCTCCAATCTACCGATTTAGCTGCGTTATCTTGGTGAGACATCGTTTCCACTGTTACCAAAACATTCAATATCCCCTAATTGCTTTCAGCAATGTCTATATATGTATATATGTTTGGGACTGCCGATTGCAATAAAAAATAGAGGTGCACTACTGGATGTTATATCAGTCCCATGTACAAAATTTCAGCGTTCTACGGCTAATTGTTTCCTAGTTACGCGAGATACATACATACGTAAGTACAGACGTCACAAAAAATCTCCCTTGAATCTATTTCGGAAAAAATAGTTCTTTATTCTGGTCGTACGTACAGGCGTGACATAAAAAAATCGTTCAAAGGTTTCGGAAACGGTTGAAATAGGATACCCGAAATTTTTCGCGATTACAGTGCTTCCTTTACTTTATACAGGGAAGTAAAAATAAATAAATAAATAGAATAATAATTATGAAATTTTATGTTTTCATTATAGCATTCTGTATCAAAATATAGAAAATTTTCCCAGTAATCTGATATTTTCTTATGTGTACATTTCAAAAAAGGTAATGTAAAAAAAACTGGAACTTACAAAATTGAAATTATATTTTTGAATTAAGCTTTAATTCTATTAGAATACTCATAAATATTCATAAGTACTCGTAAGTAAGTAGGGGCTCATAAGTTATTTTATGCTAATCCGTTTCTATAAATTCTACTTTCCTACTGGCCTTCACTAGAACGCAAAATTAGTTTCAATTAGGTAATCAGTTGTCAGGACTGAGTGTTCTGTGCATACTTTTGGCGAACATATTCGTGAAGTTGTTAAAGTCCTGATCTTGAACAGGGAGCTGAATGCAGCTATGTTCAGTGGAAGTGGCAGAATAACTGCACGCAAGGAGGATTTTAAAATGACCCTTTTATTAAACTACTATTTACAGCCACTTCCCGACTCGGAAGGGATAACAGAAAATAATGACCGCACTCGGGTCAAAACTGAACAATCAAATAATTTAAAATAAAGTGAGTAGAAATTAAGTAGTCGTCGCTCACAGAGCTATAAACGCGAGGTTGGCCTCTATGCTAAACGATCAATGGTGCGTAGCAAGACTTCGCTAATACTAACGCACTTAGATTACTTCAATAAGTATTAGAGTAACAACGCTAAGGCTTAGAATTTAAATACTAGCTGGTTAGGTGTACGTCGAACAGAGCCGCAGTGATCTGAGACTAAAAGCTCTCTCACTCTGAGAAGTTCCTCGCTAACCTTTTAAATACAAAACTTGGCTCCACTTCAAATGAGCATAAAGCTGAAACGCGCGCTCTTTCTAACGGGAAGTTGAAATAAGAGCTCATAGGAAAGAGAAATTAACATAAAACTTTGTTAGTTTAAACTCAAACCTTACACAGTTAGTGAAAGAAAGCAAAAATTTGTAGAATATACTTTGTCAATACCCCAGTAATTACCTTTACACGAAAAGCACTGGAGTGTCGGTCGAATAGGGTGACTTTTGCTTTCTATTAAAGACTAGTTAACTTGGAGCGGAGATTTGTTATGCGAAATCTAAATCATCTCCTTACAGTTTTAAATATTTGCGCCAGCCGAGTGCCAGAGAAAGCGTATTTGCACCGGGTGGCAGAATTTGAGGATAACAAAATTTTTAGAATTTAGGGATGGCAAAATGTTTAAATATTAGGATTCTCAGAGACTACAGTAGGCACAACATGCAGGAAAGTCAGCAATTAATGATGGAACATGTTTTTTAAGTTTAGCTACAGTTTAGATAAAAACAAATATTTGAGTTTTATTTTATTTCTTTGTGTCATTACATAAGGATAAATTAAAGATGGAGATTTAACCAAAACAAATATTGAAACATGGAAGAATGTAAAATAAACATCATTAGCCCAATCCAAACCCAGTAAATTCTTTTCTGAGCCTCCTATGACACTGCAAAAATAATACTTGAACAATCCTGAATAGCAACACAATAGAGAAACAAAAAGGATTTGTATCTTTAATTACATGTTCTGTCAGAAACACTACTACATTTAAAATTTTTTCAAAACAAAATCTTAAATCACTAAGATCATTAGAACTTGACCTTTGGTAGTTCTCTACTGGCACTCTTCAAAGAATATCCAAGAATTAATACATATCCTGATCAACTCAACTTTACCTCTCTACTAGCTTTTTAGCGAACTATTTTTCCATCTAAATAACATAAAATGTTAGTCAGTGCAATAATTTGTTCTAAACTAAACTAGAATTTTTGCTTTATCAAATTAATATCAGAGCATTATTCATGTTTCAATTGATCAACTTTATGGTTTTTTTTATTTATTTAATATCATCAATCATCTCTTTGTATGGCTCATTTGGTTCGAAAAAAAGAGGTTACCTGGAACGTTTTCCGGGAGTTTTGAAAATTGGTAATTTTATAGGTTTCGATGTGCTCTTTCCGAACTTCAACTTTGCCACCTCGTATCTTTGCCGCTCGCTCCGCCATATCGGAAAAATGGCGCCTAATAGCAGTTTTTGACAATATCTCCTTTCCGACTCATTTTATGTTAAAAACATTTATATACAAAATTAAACTAGAGAAAATTACCTACAATTTAGGCATTAACAATTTTTTTTTTTTGTAAAATCAGTAGTTTTGGTGTATGAGCACCACAAACTGTTATTCATCTACATCCCGACGTGTTTTTCCTATATTTCAGAAAAAAATATTTTACTATTGTTGCAGGTACAATAAAAACAGGTATAAGGGAATGCATCGCCTTTGTGTCAGGCCCCTCTCTGGACCTTCTACGAAACATCTGCCGGTAGAATTCAATAGAAATATTTAGTTTAGTCTCAGTACACGTCTATCGTTTTACAGTGTCGTTTGTTTTTATAGAGCCATGGCTTTTGATAAAGTAAATTGTTTTATTTGGGATAATCCATTACCATAAAATGAAACAATCAAAGTGAAGGAAAAAGGATTGGAGACTTAATACTAGACGTAAGTCAAGTATTAAAAGAAAGGAGAATAAGTTTAAACTTTTGGAGGGCCTATCCTTCTTCGGGTATTGCAAATTTTTTAGAGACATTTTTTCAACATGAACGGTATGTTTTGAAATGAAATGGAGAAAACTATTACTGATCCATTTAGAGGGTTAACAATCTTTGGGTATTGGAATTTTTTTATACGTTCATTCTTAACATCAACGGTATTCCTTGAAATGAAAAGAAAAAAAAACATGATGACACTACTACTAATACATTTCGTGTTTCACTTCAAATCTCTCCTTCGTTGGTAGTTTGGTTATCGATAGTGATTCGATAAAGTATCCGAAGATTTACCGTCCTTCAAAACGAAACTAAACCAAATAATTATGACTTCCAACGTCCAAATAATTATGACGCAGATAACATGTTATTTTTAACAGCTGTCTTTCCAATCATCATATTACACATGTACCACACACACACATATATATATATATATACATCCTGCTGCAAATAGTGTCAGTATCTTACCTACAGTTTGGAGTAAATTTTCGACAGTATATGTAATTAATGTATCAGGACTTAGTGTTCTGTGTGTATTCTTTGAGAACATAGTAAATTCTGTAAAGGGTTCTTATCCTTACGTTCTAAGTCCTGAACTGGAACAGGGAGCGGAAGGTACGCTATGTTCTGATGTAACTGCTGGGCTGGAGAATAACTGCACGTGAAGGGATTTGAAATCCTTTTTTATTCAATCACTATTAATAACAAACCTCCCAATTCGGGAGAGATACAGAACGTAACAGACCACACTTTGGTCAAACTTAACAATCAAATAAATTTAAATGAATTAAAATAGAACTTAAATTAAACGTTGCTTCGCAGAGCAATTCGCGGAAGTTGGCCTCTACCGAAAAGGGTGCGTAGCAAGGTATACTAAATACTACCGCAC
>KK115057.1:415348-444422 GCA_000611955.2 Stegodyphus mimosarum | reverse complement strand
CTTTAGCTATTAGTTTTCAGTGAATTCATTGAAATCACAAGGGAGTAATGTACTGTATTCATTTTTGCGTAATCCAAAAATTTATTCTTTTTTAACATCATAAAAATCTTGCTTTGGCAGTACATATACTGAAATTGAATGATAATGAGAAGATTTTAAAAATCTTCCTTTTTTAGTTTTACTAATCATTTATCAGCTTTGAAGAAATTTTAGATTCCTTTTCATATCAATCTTTATTTATTTATTTATTTAGGTTCCGATTGTCAGAGTTTTCCATACACCTTCAAAAATCAAAGTAGATATCAGTTTCAATCTGACAAATGGTGTCAAAGGTGCAAAGATGCTAAAGGTTGAGTATCTTTTAATACATTATTCAAAGTATCTATTATTTAGTATTTTTAGTGGGAAAGAGATAAAGTTTAGTTAAAAAATAACTGATACATATAATTGATAACGTAATCATTAATAAATGTAGGTACAGTTTTATTTAAAATATAAGTATGTACATCCTTTTTAAATTAAGTACAAGCCTCGTGATATATATTGCAAAAATAAGTCACTGCTGTTTAAAGAAATCAGTGTACATTTATTAGGAGTCATCAAAAGTTTCTGTTTAAAAGATGAATGATCCAATTAGTTCACTGTATTTAGAAGAAATGACTGCCTACATTGAGGCAGTTAGTTGTTTTAAGTTATAGATTCTTTTTTATTAATGATTGTTAGCTGTATTTAAAGTTGGTATATTTTCTTCATGTCAAGTCATTAGCTAAATGGAACTGTTTGTTAAAAACTATTTTAACTTTTGCTTCACAGTCTTGACCAAATAAGGATTTGCATTATCATGCAGAGTGATCTAGATAATGAGAAATTCAAAGCGAGCGGTCATGATGCACTTCATGATTTTCTCAGCGGTGTGGTTACAGGGTGTAGAATATGTGGTTGGTACGTTACTCCAAGGATTAAACAAAGTTCACACACAACATTTATTATGATGACAACACAAAATAATATTATGAAGAAAGATACATATTTAAGAATGGGGCTACAGGATTTTGCGCTTTTGATGCTTCAAGGTACGCATCTGTTCATGGTGAGTTACAAGAATTAACTGGCACTTTTTTGCACGATGATAGTGCCATCTATACTAACTACTAAGGAGAGAACACACTCCACCCCGATGAGCAATTGGTTCATCATAATGTTAATATCAAACCTTTTAATTTAGATTTGCACAAGTATACCAAAATGTTTACCAATGAATCGTGTAGAATAACAAGCATATATACAATAAATTTAAATTCAGATAACAACACTAAATTTAACGCAATAAATTACATGTAAAATATACTTACAATTCTCCAGAGTGCAAAAGAAATAGTAAAATGAATATAAAACTGCTAAATTACCATAAATCTGTAGTAAATCCATGCTTTAAATCTGAAACACAATATTGGATTAATAACAGTAAAGCAAAAAGAAAAGAAAAGAAACCCCATAATTTTAGTCTTATTTTGTCAATGGTAGCACGGAAAGTTCCGCCAAAGTGAGGCGCTGCAGGAAGGTTGAAGGTCCAGTGAATATTTTCATCATTTGTCAGGTAGTTCTAAAATGCTTCCTCAGAAGAAAGTTTAGTCATGTATCTTTTCAACCCATGTTCGGCACCCATAAAGTTGATTCCTCTATCTGAAAATATGTTCTTGGGTTTTCCTCTGCGTGACACAAATCTTTTGAGAGATGCTATAAATTCCTCTGTTGTTAGATCGCTGATTACTTCTAGATGAATGGCTTTAATGGTGAAGCATATGTAAAGGCAACCATAGCATTTATATGTTTTTCCACCTCTTCCCTTTTTATTCTTAATCAGGAATGGTCCCGCAAAATTGAGACCAGTATTTGAGAATGCTCTATCCGGCACTACACGAGAAGCCCGGAGATCAGCCATTATCTAATAATGATTAATAACTGATAATTTTTAGTATGCTACCATTTTGAAAATGGTTGTTGCCTTTCATACATTAGCTTAGCGAAAAAAATAATTTCCAATGAGCTTGCAAATGCTCTCCAGAAATGGCAACAATTCATAATTTTTCAATGTGTATATGGGGTGAGATGTGGATAATTAGAAGTACTAAATTGCCTCTCATATGCCTGGCAATCCAATAATGTGCTGACTTTTAAAGTCTTAATTGGCCAAAATGTCTTTTCTGGTTTAGGCTTTTTTCTTAAATCCTTTGCCATTGTGTTAGAGCTTACGTGATATGGAAATACATGTAAATTCTAGTGATAGCTACTCGTACATGATTTTCTGCCTCCAGATCCATCTACTGTGACTCTTTTTAGTATAATCTGGTCAAGATGGATATTGCACTACATGCCATGGTGCTCCATCCAATTTGTTTGTTAGAATGCCATATGATGAATCAGTAATCAGGAATCCAGTTGTTTTTTATTATAAGAATTTCTTTCTCCCTGTCTGAACGGTTTAATAACATTTGGTATGTTTTTTTTACTGGGAAGCTATAATTTTAATTTGAAGCAGCCTGGTACATCGTATTGCTTGAAACAGAATATATTGTTATGGATTTCATATTTATTCAGAATTGTAATTAAAATTGCTTTATTTTCCATGCAATACAGACGGTTTTTGAAGAGAAAACTATGTTGGAAAAGTAAAAATAAAAGAGTGCATGCATTTAATATTTAATAAATAAATATCTCGTAATTGCTGTTGCCATCTAGAAGAACCTAGATATTTATAGATTTTACCAAAACATTTTTGTAAATAATTAAAAAGCTTATAAAAGCCGAATGAAAACACTGCAATACTATTTAAATATGATCGGATTTCAACTTGAACGGAAAATATATACTTCTTTCTTTTATTGCTGATTGTCTGTTTCTTTTATTGCTATTGTAACTGTAGAGCTATTGAACAGAGCTTTGTGATGCTTAGATTCACATTTTGCATTCATGTATCTATAAATATATGGTAAATATTTCATTGTTAATTGTGATATAAATTTGATTTTTTTCAGTTTGCTTTTTTTATTGATATTATTACTTTTTGCTTTTAAAGGGATTAATGAAGCAGTATCCAGCATTGCCAAAGTTAGTTTTAGTTCTTAAACAGTATCTAGTTCAGAGGGGCCTGAATGAAGTTTACAGTGGTGGTATGAGTTCCTACTGTCTCACATTATTAATAGTCAGTTTTTTACAAGTAAGTTTAAAGCTGCATTTATTGGAGCAAAGTTTTATAAATATTTTGTAAAATTTGCTATTATAGTATAGTTTGTGTGTGAGAATTGAATAATTTTTTGAAGAAGTAAAAATTAAACGTGCTTCTAACAATAATTTTCATTTTGTTATTTAATTATGTTTTTCTTCAATTCTTAAATTTTGGTCTGCAGGCTCTTAAGGATCAGATGTCTACAATTTTTCAAACTGAAATAAAATTTTCTATTTATTTTCTATATGAAAAATTTCATTATTGAAGACTTCAAGAAATTAAAATTTACTTTTTGAAAACAGAATAAGCTTGAAAAATTATAATTCAGTGTTTGCATGAATCTTGCTTTCAAGCACAATAGTCTTTCTGATTGTTAGTTGCATATTATAAATTTATACATAGATATTCCAGGAAAAGATATAAGCAGTTACAATTTTTCTTCATAATATATCTGGCTGTAATGGAAGTTTATCATCAAAAAGCATTTTGATTAAAATTAGGGGGGGGGAATTGAAAGGAGTATCTTTAGTGAGGATAGTAACCACCACCCAAATCTATGATTTTTCTTGGTAGTTTTTTAAAGCCTTCGACCGAGGACCTTGGTAGTCGCAAGTCCAAAAACAGATGAATTTTATTTTGGACATCCTGTGCAGAATGCATCAGCACATAGTAGCTACAGGTGTGAAAAAAGGTCTAACAAAGACATGTTGTCTGAAGAAGTGATGTTAGAGCTATATGATGGCTGTGTTAAAAGATCCCATTCAAGTCCGTGCAGAGTCCAGCTGGTGAATGGAGACGTATGTGCTCTTGCATTATCTTTACGGAACGCTACTTTTTTGCACCGGCACTCAGTTCAGTGTTTTTTCTTGATAGCAGCATCAACACGGACTACCATCTCACTGTATACCTTACTGTTGAGGGTTTTTACCTTTTCCCAGATACTCTTTGTGGATAATATCATGGCAGTTCCACCAGATACAAAGCATGATCTACTTGTTAGTCAAATTGCACTTTGCAATGCTACCAACGGGTTCATAGGTGTGGGCCAACCCCCTTTTTTGGCCTGTGTTGTTGAAGTAAATCCTTTTTTCATCACAAGTGATGATGCAGTCCAGAATTTTGTCCTTGCATTAATATTTGAGCAGATCAATGCAGGCTCAAATATGTCTGTCCTTAACTGCTTGAGTCAGCTCATGAGGCACCCAGCAATTGAACTTGTATGTCAAGTTTATGCTATGCACAGCACGACTAATGGACATGGCACTAATGCCTAACTCCTTAGCAAGCTCTCGAGTGGTTGCATATTGATCTCCTTCCACAATTTCTCATATGCGGGCCTAATCAACTTCAGTAGGCTGGCCAAAGCACTCTGCTTCTTGAATGTAGCAGAACTCTTGAATAGAATTCTTGAATGCCATGAACTTTCAGTGACAAACCCTTACAGTGTCATATGATGCAACATTAGTACCTAAAGCTGTACATATGATTTGTCAGATATGACAGACTGTAGCTGAATTTTTGCAACAGAACTGGAAGTAAATGATGGTTCTAATCTGGTAGCATGATAGTTCCATTTCAGACAGCTTAATGATAACGGTATTTTTTTAACAAATTTCACAACACAATGTACTAAAGCAAGTCTCTTTCTTTCATATGACAAAAAATCATTTGACAAAATATGATTGAACATGCCAATGCAAACTGTTTGCACAGACGATATTTGCAGTGGCGGGAAACTTTCGTTAAAATGGATATTTGTACATTTAATGATAACAGAATGTCATTCTTTCTAAGAAAGCAATTAATATATTTGACTTCTCATAAAAAATGTTGTTATTACAACTTTTTATGTTTTAAAAAAAGTTAATATTTTGAAATTTGTAAAATAAATTTTGACTTTAATAATTTATGTAGAGGAATCTATATAACTTATGTGAAGAAGACATTTTCTTATTTTGTACTAAGCAATTGTACAAATTATTTTTATAGTAAGTTAAAAGTTGCAAAATGTAAAAGGGTTATAAATTCACAAAATTTAAGAACTGCTTTTGTACATTTTATTGGTTTCTTATTAAGTTTTATATTATATGTGAGATGTATTCAGATCATATTTTATGAATATAAAAATTAAATAGTGTTTTGCTGCAAACTTGAGTCTAAATTTTTTGTATACATTTTCTTAAATAATTTTGTGCAGCGAATCTTGCTTAAAGTTGGTCTTCAATTGTATTGTAAAATAAAATTTCATTTATGAAAGTGAACTGTCTTCTATTATTATAATTTGTGTCATCACAAATATTCTTATGACTTAAAAAAGTATTCCTAAAAAAGAATTTAAATTAACAAAGTTTAGTTTTGGAATTATTAGATCTTTATAGGCGTGTAGATAACAGCTTTATTTAAAAAATTCTTAATATGAAGTAGCAAAAGAAACTTACTATAGCTGTTTATCTCTAAAAGTATGTAAAAAGTTAGAAATTATTATAAATTCTGTAAGATTACAATATCACTCTTAACATTTTTAGGGTTATCATAAACCAAAATGTGAGCCTTCTTCAAATTTGGGAACATTGTTAATTGAATTTTTTGAACTTTATGGAATAAATTTCAATTATGAGAAAGTATCAATACACTTCCAAGATGGTGGGAGCTACCAACCAAAGGCTAGAGGAACTGGTACCCTTCTCACTGTTGAAGATCCATGTAATCAGGGTAAATATATGTATTAACTATTATATTTTGGAATTAATTCATAGAATATTGTAACCTTTCATATAACGAAAATTAGGTCATGAAAAATGTTGCATTATGAAAATTGCTTCATTAAAGATTCAGATTATATGCAAAAATTGGAATTATGTTCTGAGAATGATTATTTAAAATAAAATGTAAATTTTGTCTGTCAAATCTAGAAGAGAGAAAAAATGATTTTTGTGTATTCTCCCAACAGGCAATCTGCCTTACTAAACTGTGTAGTTACTTTATGGATTGAAAGGTAGCATCACTACAATTGTTGTTTTTACACATCTTTTCTTTTGCCATTTTATTCAAATTTGCATGATTAGATTTATTATTATTTAATATTAATAACTTTTTATGTTTTGAAAAATATTTATTTCTTTTGCTGTGTTTTATGCTGCATATAAGAAAACTTTCAGTGTGCGAATAAAAGGGTGAAATATTTTTTTTTCTTTTACTTAGATTAGCTGGTTTAAATATGTCAATGAATTACTTGATATTAATATAACTAAAAGTGAGCCCCTAAATGTTATGGTTATAGATAATATCAAGAATTTCTCGCATATAGTGAATAAAAGGAGGTAAGATAAAATACACCCGATTTTGTACTGCTATATTTAGTTGTTTCAAAACCTATTTACAAACAATTTATTGTAAGCAGAGCATTAAAAAAAGACATAATGAATTTAAGAGAGATAAATTAAACAGTGTTGCCACTTGGCATAGCAGTTATTTGCTTCTTATTTCAACTCTTTGTAATGTAAACATGAAAAAAATTAATTTCTATTTGAGAGTAAATTGATAACAAAGATTCGAAGGCAGCATTTTAAAAACTCTTCGCAAATTCAACGGAAAAATTGCATGTGAAAGAAATGGTAAGCATAAACATTGCTTTTACAAACAAAATAGTCTGACAAAAAAGGTGGCGCCATCTAGTATAAAACTCATTAACTGACTTAACGAAATTCAGTAGATCACCAGTTGGGACAATACTCATTTTTGATTTAGAATTTGTTTTTTTACAAAATATATCAACAGTGTTTTTATTGTTTTAAGCAAAAACAAAACCATTTAAATTAAAAGCTCTGAAAATGTCTCTGTCCCACTCCTCTTTTTTTAATAATCCTTTAAAGAACTACCAGATTGGCATATGTACTAGATATGGACCATTTATAAAATCCCTTTCTCTATGATTTTTCCTTTTGCCTCCTAAAATTACATTTTGAAATAGCAGTATTTAAGCAATGCTCTATATTTAGATTTGCTCTATTTTTTAAACTGTAGTATATTAAGAGTGTATGATACTGTTTTAAAATTATTTCTGTTTAAGGAATAACACAATGAAGGTGAAAATGTATATATGTTGGCTGGGTGCAAAATGATTTTGTGACATTTACAGTGGAAAAAGAGTTCTGATTAACCACCAGATATTCTTTACTTTTGTTAAATTAACAAGCTTATATCCAAAACACTGCATATTTACATTTTATAAAAAATCAATAAAATTAGCTACTAAATTGTGTTAAATTGACCATATAAATATTGTGATCAAATTCTAACATTTGGTTTGCTAAACTAAAATTATTTTAGGAAGCAGTTCTGTGATATTATGTGAACAAGCTGAATCCCACCACTGGTTATAAGTTGGCAACTTTTTATTTGTAACTAATGTAGACAGCTGAAAATTTATTAAAATATATATTGCAATTTAAATGCTTCTTCGTAGATGTTTGTTTAGTGTTAGTGACTATATAAATTGCAATGTATGTAGTCTTCTTCAAAGGATTGTTTAGCGTTTATTATTTTTATTTTGTATGTTAAAGTCAGGAGTACTTTAAAAATACTGGGTGAATAAAGAAAAGAAATTAAAAATGAAACAGAAAAACATGAAAAAATTTTCTAGTAATGAAAACTTCATTAAACTTAATAAAAATGAAATTTGGTATTGCCCGAATAATTACATTTTTCACCGATAGGTGGTGCTTTACTTGTATCTGAAGTTCATAGAATTGTGCAACCCAGTTTACTGTACACTAGGATTATAAATATTTAATGTAATAGCCAGCATTTATGAGAATGCTTGTAGACGTGGCACAGCACTGCCCACAGTGTTAGAGAACATTAGCTGTAATGAAGTTGAATAAATTCTTTCAATATGGCCAATGATTTCAGCCAACCTCTGAACACTTGTGACTTTAAATGCCCTCATGACCTGAAGCCACAAGCTCTAAAGTCTGACCTTAGTGAAGGAGACTGGCTACAACCGCAGCCATTTTTAAATACTGATAGCAGTGTAATTAAGTTGGACATATGCAGAGGCACTCTGTCCTATATGAATGTTACACTATGGAGTACTTGCCTCTCATACAAGGTGAGATTGGTACTGTTTCTTAAATAAGTCATGTAACACATGATTGTAGTGAATTCTTTCAAAGAAAAAAAGGCCTGCAGTGAGTAATTATAGTGAACTCTCTCTGTGCTATCACATTTAGCTGATGTAAAGGAATTTTACAATTGTGTTTTGGTTCTCTTTTGCCCAGATGCAGCAGTTATAAGCGTAACTCCTGTACTAAATTCAGTATACTAAAGCCTTCAAAATCACAGCTTCAAATGACTACGGAAAGAAGAAACATCTGACTCCAAATTGTGTGTATTCATTTGTGTCATAAGTGTATTCTTATTCCAGATTTATGTCCCTCTTTTTTTAAACCCTAAAATAACATTCTTATGCACACCTACATTGAATACAGTCCCCCCTCTTTGCAGAATTATTTACTCTATTAAGCATTTCCCCACGTACATATTGTTCCCCTAATTGCTTCTCAATTTAATATACCAATGTTAACAAGTCTGGGAAAAATCTTTGAATGAATGACTTCAAAAAATAAGAGCATTGTATATGCGTAATATTATTAAGTGCAGCTTGTCAGTTTGACAGCCAGTTTTTGCTGTTTTCCATTTGTTGAAAAGCCCATTTTTCTAATTCATAATGTCTCTCGAAACTATTTAATTTCAATTTCTGTACGTGTTTGATTTTGTGAGAGAACATTTTGAGGATGGCTCTGAATATCACCAAACTGTCTTGTTTCAAATGTCAGTTCTTTGGGGCCACTACAGCATCACCTGTTGAAGAAAAATGTAACTATTCTGGCAATAAAAGTTTTGTTATTTTTTTAAAAAAACTCATGCTTGCTATTTCCATGAAAATTGCTTTGTGTTATGTCTTTACTTTTCAAATTATTTACTTTTTCTGTTAATTTTGGATCATCCAACAGATACTATAGTTACAGTTTTAAGAAAACAGAGAGCTGTTAAAGCATATACAGAGACTGTTTTTCCATATAATATAGAATATTCAGCTATTATCTAAAGGAGTTTCTTTCAAAATGAAATGTATAAATCAGTTGATGATAAAAACCAGAATTATACATACAATTTTTTTACTGCCCTGAAAAATAGAAGTATAAATCTGGAGTTTACAGTAGTGAATGAAAAGAATTTTAGTTATGTATTATATTGCTCTAAAATAAGGGTTGCCTAGATTTATATTAATAAGAGTATAGGAATTGCCATTTTATGACAAGGAACACTTAACCTTGATTGGTAAGAGAGACTAATAAGCTTAAGTTGTATTTCATGTATGTTTGCTTTAAGTTAGTTAATTCAAAACTGTGTCTTTGTGGATGAGCATTTTGGGAGAGGGATATCTGAAATATCCATATATATTAGGCTACTTATGCAAGAAAATAATAAAGTGACCCTTGGTACTCAGCATTTTCAGGTAATATAATTTTTCACATTATGTCCAGTTGTTAAGCAATGTAAGATCACTAAAATAATCATTGCTTGAATTTTAAATACTTTATATATTTAAGAAAATAGATAGTAGTACTCTGTACAATTATAATACACTGTGGTGTTCAAAATTTAAAAAAAAAACTTTCACATTTAGTTAGTGATCTTCAGAAGTGATTGGTAGATTTCAATGAAATTTGGTATGGACTTACAAAATATAAAATATATTCTATGCAACACTCGTGGTCATGCATAAGTCTCATTGGTGCCGTAAGGTCTAAAACAGAGGTTTTAAGTTCAAACAAAATTATATGGTTTTGGTCCTCTGTACCAGTCAAACAGGTCTCACAAAGTGACTTCATACAGAAAATGAGGCGGTTTTGAGGTCCTTGTAGCAGCTGATCCCACTGCTGCAGTAATGTTTTTTCAGATCCTGTTAGATATATAAATTTTTTAAAATACTTTATGATTATGTTGGGTGTAATTTCATTCCATGCTTTAATTATCCACTCACTATTTTTAGACTGGCATGACACATTTGGCCTTCTCTTTTGTAAATGTTTTATCATCACCTAATACCCACATATTCCACTGTCACTTTAAAATTTCTTTGAGTGGGTTATTGATACACATATCTAAAGGTTAAATTAATGGCTTTAATTCGGCTGGAATAACTGCCATATTTGTTACACTCTTTTTTTTTTGAATAACTGCCATATCTGTATTACACTCTTTCAATAATTTCTTCATATTATCCAATTAGATGGGATCTGAACACATCCTAAACTAAAAGATTTTCTGGATTTTTTAAGCAGCAGGATGCTTTTATGAAACATCTTTTATTCACAATTTTACACATTTTCGTTCATCCATTCTTTCTCATGAACATGAATGAAAACGTTATTTGGGAAATTATATTTCAGAATCATTTTATAAATATAACCATTGGTTTTAAATTTAAGCATTATGGTGAGGTAAGATTTTTTATGACCTGTTGTTTTTAAGTGAACTGTTTTCATTCCTTTCACATCAGTTGCTTTATTTTGTACCATGTAAAAAACATTATTAGAATTTTGTCCATATTTCCTGTATGTGATAAACAATTTTCTTTTGTCTTTATAGGTCAGTAACATACTTCTGGAAACTTTCAATCTTTTGTCCAAATTTTTCAGAAGCTTTTGCAGAATATTTGTTTCTTCTCATAGAACTAAATTATTCCTTTCATTTGCATTCTTTTTTGCCACTTTAAGGCAAATAAATGTGCCCTGTTTATTGTTAAAATTAATCCATCCTGCTGATTTTTTAAAACCCAATTCACAGCGCTTTCTTCTAGGAATTTACTGTTTTGTTACTCCTTTATGCAAAGCACATTTATTTTTTTGCATATTAATTACTGTAATTTCATATTTCTTTTATTCACATATGGAGCTTTCACTAACACTCAACATTCTTGCTGTAGTATGATTTCCATTTTCTTTTGCAAACAGAATGACTTTGCATTTAAAACCACACTGTGTTTGTTTCATTTGGCAGGAGCCATATTTACTACTAAAAGGAACACTAGATCAATTGTATTTCAAGTAAAGGAAATTCAGTTTACTAAAGTAATGTAACTAAAGTAATTACTCTGATGTACACTTCATGGTCTTTGATGAACAGAATCACGGCTTCAAATGACTACAGAAAAATTAAACATCTGACTCCAAATTCTGTGAATTTGTTTGTGTCACAAGTGCATTCTTATCCCAAATTATGTCCCTCTTTTTTTGAAACCTTAAAATAACATTCGTGTGCATATCTACATTGAATACAGTCCTCCATCTTTGAAGAATTATTTATCAAGCATTTCTCCCTCACACATGTTGTTCCCCTTACTGCTAGTCAATTCAGTATACCAATGTGTGCAAGTCTTGAAAAATCATCGGTTGAAGGACTTCAAAAGATAAGAGCATTGCACATGTTTCTTTGTGGTTTCTTCATAAAAAAGGTGGCGGCATTATACACTAGTGTGCATTATACACCAGTATGTATGGTATATAACAATGAAATATAAATTATTAAAAAAATGCATACAAATTATAAAAAAAAAATTAAGTGCTTCTGTGCCTCCACCCTCAATAATATTTGTGTGACTTCTAATAGATTATGAGCTTTACTTAGAGAATTCGTAATCTAAAACATTCTTTAAAAGACTAAGAGGCCATTGTTGTTAGTAAAGCATGATAGAATATGTTAGATTTCAGCCTTTACAAATAATACAAATCCTCGTTTTAATTCATAAAAAATTGTTTCTGAAGGTGAAGAAGGAGGAATTTTGGCCTTTTCTATAGTTATTTTCTCTTATTTCGATTGTTCGAAACTGGAATCACATAAGAAATTAGAGGATGCCTTCAGATGAAGAATCAGTGGTTAAACTGAATCAAAACTTATCTAAGGAGAGACTTACACTTGGTCCAAAATCAATGTTCTGTGCCCCATACTAAATTAGGCAGCTCTTTTGTGAGCAGAAGTTAATGAGGGCCCAAACATAACCACCCTCATGTAGCCTTCTAGAAACAGTAACCCATAAACCCTTCTTGTGGCCACATGTAAATAACAAAAGAGCTGAAAGGCTATTGTTCTTTCTGTTATACCTCGCTGAAGTGGACAAATATGGATCCTCTTTGGCTCTCATGGTTCCTAGATGATCATACAGAGGCTTTATCTTGACAGATCTGATATCTTTAAACTGTTTCCGTATGTTCCAAGGCCCACCAGCGGCCAGATAAAGTTGCTAAACACTGGTAGTTCAGTCTGAAGTTCGAATCGCATGAACGGGCTCACAGCATGGGCAGTTTTGTAGTTTTCCCCATGTGTAATATGTGTACGATTCAGTTTCCCTCAAAAAATCCTTCACGAAGGCATCCCTTTACTTAGGCAGATGCCTCTCGAGGCTTTGCCGTGCTCACATAAATCGAACTTTAAGTTTCATGTCATGCTATTCCTTACATTCAAGTCTGTAGCAATCTGCACTTGAGACTGTCCTGTTTCAGTCTCATGATAATTTTCTATCTCATTCCATCATCCAGACATTGGTAATTTATCATTTTAACTGTACATTTTGAATTCTCCAAATGTTAGAGTGGGGGTGGGAATAAATGAATAAATAAGCCATAAAAGTTTCCAAGGAACGGAAGGGATGAAGTGCAGAAAATGTTATGTATGCCTTTAACGGCCCCTGCCATAACTACTCCCACTTGCCCATGAACTCTTGCATATTCAACATTAAATATTTGGAATTTTGTATATGGAAGCATAATTTGTGCCTTTTTTCAGTATGTTTCGAGAAAATCATGTAAATATGCAATTTTTTAAAAAAATTTGAACATCAGTGTATTTTAAAATTCCAGAACATTTTAATTTTTCATTAATATTTTTACAAGAAAACTATAAATTAAGCAGTTTTAAGTTTTAATGTTGTTAAAAGTTTCCCTTACTGTGGAACTTGATTAGTACAAATGCTTTTACTGTGTAGTTTTATTATATTTCTATTCGTGAACTGTTTCCTCCATAATTTTAGAACTGGTAGCAAAACTTGTGTATGATGTTTGTAAGAATAATGTCATGTAGTTGAAAAAAATTTATTTTTTTTTAACTTCAATGAACATGCTCTTTTCCTTTAATACAATTTATTCAGAATTATTCCTTTCCTGTTTTTAAAGTCTTATGTTTTTTATCATTATCTGTTTTGCAAATATAATTAAAAAAATAAAATTATTAGAGCAAATATATCAAATACATCATAATGTAGCAAAACTGGTATAAATTTCCTCAACTACAAGAACACAACAAAAACTGAGCTAAGAGAGCAGCATATACAGTATTTAGTAAATTTTTTAATTATTTTTGATGAAAATAATATGGTGGTATAAGGAGAGCTGATTGCCATTGTAACCAAAAATAGAACAGTTGAGCTCACATTCTTCGTTACATAAGCAGAAGAAGGAATTCATGTTGTAGAGAGGCATGACCTTTGCTTTGAAATATGATAAAAAATCTAACATTTTTTGAAGTAAATATTTTAGAAATTGTATTAGAGCATGAAAAGGAGAAAGATTGGTGCTGAGAAGAACTGGTCACAAAAAGATGAGATTTAAGATAAAAAAGTTTGCATAAAAAATTATAGTGAGGCTTAAAACAGTTTGGAAATTTTCTTAACAATTACATCTACCGTTTTGATTTAGTTAAAAATGATGTTTATTGCAGTTTTTTCTTTATTATTCTAAGGTTTTCTCCTTATTTTAAATTATGGTATCAGAAGATGACCAATCCATGCAAAATGTAAATTTCTTCATGTTTATATGATTCTGAAGCAGAATTTTAAATGTATATTTAGCATCATACATATTTTTATTTATTGTAGGTAATGATGTTGCCAGAGGAACATATTTAATGCACCTTTTAAAAATGTCTTTTCAAAATGCTTTCCATGTCCTTCATAAAGCAGTGACTGACAGTGCAAGAAGGCAAAGGTGAGGTCTTTGTTAATAAATAAAAAAATTCTGTGATACTATATATATTTATGTATTATTAATACATTATTCAATTAATACATCCCTACACACACACGCACGCACACACACACATATATATATATATATATATATATTAATTGAATATATACATACACACACACACATATATTCAATTAATGAACTGCAATCAACAAATTTTCTACAACTTTACTGGATTTTGACTGTTTAGTGAAAGGAAGCTTTTCTAAATGTCGTACAATTGCTTCAGTACCAAGTGTTCAGTGTTTAGTATGTCACCATGGGAAATCACATTCTGCAAGCATGTGATTATGCCATTCTTTGATGCATTGGGTTAATTGTACTAGAATGTTATGTTGCTGATAGGTACTTGGGATTTCTATAGCTCAAGAACCAAAAATCCACCAACATCAAGTTTGATTGTCGTTTTGATCACCAACTTATTTGCCTGGAATTGGACACTGCTTTATTGAGGCTGCTATATAAGAATATCATCATCTTGCATAAATAGGGCAAGTTCTTGCTTTCTTGAAAATGCTATGATGTTCTCATGTAGCATTTTTAGGTAATAGTTACCTCTTATAAAGCACATTTTACATATGGCTGTTAGAGGAAGAATGGGCTTCTGACGATAAATGCTTTGAAACCACATCACATGCTGTTTCCACAGCAGTTTTCTCTATATGTTTGTAGATATTTTTTCCTTATACTTACCAGTTATGGAGATCAAAATGAAAAATACCTCCTCACAATAAAAAATGTGTTTCATCTTTTCAAAGAATATTCAGAATATACTGTGGAGCTTTACCAATATTTTTGATTTCCCATGTGGCAAAGGTCTTTCGTTTATAGATATCACTTGGTTGCATCTCATATAGCAATTGCAGCCTTTGGAGATAAAAGTCAACACACTGTACAAGATCTGCAAAGCTGGTGAGTTTGGTAGACATGTAGTTTTTGCAGTTTCCAAGCACTGTTAACACCACTCATTGATTGTGCTGCTGTGGTCACCGCATATGATGTCACTTTGTTTGAAAAGGCATGCAAGAATTTTTCAGTACTGTCACGGTGATGAGATCTTAGTACGTTTTTATTGATATTGTGTTAACAATCAAATTCAACTTTAAACAGTGCCTCATTAAACATCCTGAACATGAAAGAATGCAAAATTTTGCAGGTGAACAACTTCAGTTGAAGCTGGTTTCATTTTGATACCTAGGCTTCCTTTGGTGCAGTGCCATCTGTTTATGAAATTATGAATTTGTTTAATTGGGAAAAAATTGGAATTCATAACAGGAAATTCGGTGCAAACTGCATTTGCCAGTGACTACTCGTACACTTCTTTTATAAATTTTTGAAAAGTGGTTTTTGCATACTATGTCAGACATATTCATTGTCAATGAAATGGAACTTTTCACAAATACTTGTTTAACAAGATCTTTATTTTTGAGGTTCAATTTGTTTCATTAAAATGCTAAATAAAGAGCATTTGATTCAAAGGAATTACATATATTGACTACATGCTGCTTCAAAAAATCGAAAATTTTATCCCATGCAATAAAGGTTGAATGAAAAGGCAAAGGCGAACACTAATGTTATTCAAGAACTACATTATGAATTTAGGTTAGGTGTTTTGTGGGGAAGGGGGCATAAATTGTTGATTTTTGTAAATGATTGTAAAGCATATTATGATCTTTTAAACTTGAAATGTATTAAATTAGAATTTTCTTTTGTTAGCACAGAAGCTGAACTGCTGCTGATAGATCAGAAAATTACCCTAAGCTTAAAACATTCTTATAAAAAATACTGCTAGTAATAAACGCAATTATTTGGTGGTTATGAAAGTAAAGTAAGAGCAGTCTGTTAGAAACAATTAAATTGCTTACAAATGTTTGGGAATAATGATGTTTTGCAAACCATGAGAAAAAATAGGTTTAAAAGTTAGAGTTTCTCTGCAAGCAAAGTGGTTCTAGATGTTGCAAATGGAAATTTGGAAGATGTCCACCAATTTGTAATTGGAAATATCAGAATTGAGTTTCTGAACATAGCATTCTGCCTGGAACCGGTTACAAACATATTTGGGGCATTAAAAAAGATGGAGAGCAATACTGATTGCAAGAAATGCACATATAGTAACTGCAAATTGAAAGCAATATCTTTGAAGGGAGAAAGCATGTAGAGGATTTTCTCTTTCATTGAAATGATTCTAAATTGCCATTAGAAAGTTAAAACGTGCCTTTAAACATTAAAAATTAAGTAAATTTTTTCCCAGAAAATCATAGTGTAAATATTTTTATGCTATAAATAATTAATTTATTGGGATGATGTAAATACATATCTGTCTTTTAATAATAATTAGTTATTTAATGATAAATAAATATTAATTTTTCTTTAAAACTGTACATTGGCAAATTCATTTTTATTGCAGTATTTTTAAGCCTATTTATTGTACAAATATGAGCATTTTTGTTAAATCACAATAATTCAAAGTTTTGTGTTGATCCCATAAAATCTAAATTATTGAGAATTCAGTATATTTGTTTAATTAAAATATTTTATACAGATTTTGACATTTATTTTAAGTTTTTGCAACAACAAATTCTACAAATGTAGTTGTATCTCATATTAGTATTGCATTTGATTTCACTTCCAAAAATTTTAAAAGTTTTGTCATGGTTCTAAATTAGACTTCTATTAGTAATATTTTATTAGTTTTCATTAAAAAGTTTCATTCTGTTTAGTTTAAATTTCTTTTGTCATCTGAAAGCTGATTCTTAAATGTAATTTATTAAAGTTTTTTTCTTTATCTAATATAGGCTTATCCTGTTTTACCGAGTCGTCTCATAGATACTGCCTTTTCTTTCTTTTTCTTTCTTTCTTTTTTTTAAATGAATTTCAAGGTTATCCACCTGTGTTCAGTCAGTTAGATGGGACATGGAACAATTCATCCCTGAGGTTTGGCTGTTGTGCCATTTTGCCTTTGGGCCATTTCACTATCAAAACATATTTTTCTTTACATGCCTATGTTATATCTTATCATATTATATTTATTTAGTTTAATAATTTTGTTTACCTGTTGTATAACTCTAGCTATCTTAAATTTTAAAAGAAAAAGCTTTTGTAATTAAACAGATCTGGAATTTTTAAAATATTACTTAGAATTGATTTTTTTTTTTTTAAATTCAGTCAGTTTTAATTTAGTCAGTTATTGAAACTCACTTGTATCCAAGAGATCACATTTTTATTTGTTTGTATAATATGCACAGATTGTGCATTTTTTTTTTTACTGACAAATATTATCAGTAATATTTAATTATTTCTTGTTTGTTGCTTCTTTTCTTATATTTTACAACACCTATACATCATATATCACCAAAACATTTCCTCATCTGCAATTTATATCCCAAATAGTAATATCCTCTAATTATTTTGAACAGTGATGTATGTGTAGGCATGAATGTATGTTATGGATGTTCTGAACAGTATATGCATTGATCATATGTATGCATATTATGAACAGTGTATGCATGTATGTATTTAGGATGAGGTTAGGCTTAATAATGAAGAAGGTAGTGGCGTTTTGTAGCTTTTTTAATAATGAAATAATAAACATGAGGATGGTATGCACAAAGTGAGCGGAAGTAAGATGAAAATAAGATTCAGCTCATCGTGAAACAAAATAGCATCATATTATCATAGAAATAGTCAAAGTCCTTTTTGTTTAATCACATCGAACAGTATCGTTGATATTTCCTGTGCAGCAGCCAAATCTCATCTGCCTGAATCCTCTCAATTTTCTCACGTAGCTTAAAGAATCATCTAACTGCTGCTACCGTTGCCAGATGTGGGATGATGGGAGAAGTTGTGGAAGCGAATGATCACATGTATATATGCATTCGTAAAATGCAGTGTTTTAAATGAACATTATTGAATAATTAAAAAAAAAATCAACAGCCAGTTTCTCTTAGAAAGTCCTCCATGAAAGTATGCCTTTCCTTAGGTAGATAGCATTCATTTGCATACTTTGCTGTACTTAAAACAAACCAAATCAAAACTTTAAAAAAAAAAAATTAATTTCTCTAGTGAAATACATTTAGGATAAATACATATGCTATATATTTTTACATATGCATATTTTTTAATCATATTATTATTATTATTATTAATTTATTTTAAATTACAAATAGCACTAGCTTTTACCCGCAGCTTCATTCGCATTGATGCCCTTAAATAAGTTTCAAGGACTATTGAAGAGAAAATAAAATAACTTAATTTTTTTCTTATTTCCTGACCAGGATAATTAGGATAAAATTTTAGTTATTAATTTTTGAAGTTAAAAATACACTTCACGTAAAATTTCAGTAAATACTGCCCTTCATTGAGATAAAAAGAAATCCATATTGATGTCGCTAAGGCGCTATTCTGCACAATTTTACAAATCCGATTTGTATATATCAAACATTGCAATCTTATCATTTCGTTATTTTATTTATTTATTTATTTTTTTTTTTTTGGTTTTACTAAAACGAAATATAATTTAAGAAACTGAAAAACATGCTTTATTAAGATATCTAACTACAAAAATAAATAATTTTCATTACCAAGATTTCAAAAAGTTTAAAGTATTAACAAAACGTTAAAAACATTAATTCTTTTTCAGAAGAGCACGAATAAGAGTATTATTGTAGGATGCTTCTCTATACTTTATTATATGTTTTTCCATTTGGCGTTAATACATATAAATTCCTGGCTTTGGATACACGCGAACAGGCAACATATAGTTGACCATGGGAAAAGCATGACTTTTCCTAGTTTCAATTGGAGTTTATGTGAGGGTACACCTAATAGCTCTAGTGAATTAAAAAAACTCAGCAGGATGTGAAGTGCTTTGTTCTGTATCCATGATTGTATCTATTGACAAATACTCTTTTATTTCTCCCTGCACCTTTTTCAAAATGTCAATATTGATTTTGTTTACGATTTCATTTGATTCATTACGATTCGAACCTTCAGGATCTGTTTCCAAACATCCATCACCAATTTTCAATAGTGTCTCTGCATAATTTCCTGAATCTACATCATTATGAAGATGCACTCTCATATTTGTTTTAAGACTGAAATTTTCAACTTTCGCCTATAAACTTGATGATTCGAAACAGGCTTTGATTTCATCTGTAGGTGTATCTCTCTGGATTGCCAGCAGAGTTTGTCAGAAATCACCAGCCAATGAAACTGCCATTCCTTCCATAATATCTGTACTGTCTCGCAAATCCTGAAGAGTTCAGCTGAACGCTTCTGTAGCTTTTTTATGAGACATCGTACTTTCATCCCGCACTAAAAGCTTATATTGTTGTAGTATCCTACTCTGAGAGCTATTTTTACTACAATTGCAGATAGGTGAATCTTGCACAGGAAGATTCAACGACAATTTTAAAACAGAATGTGCAGTATAGCTGCTGTTCAATAGTGTAGCAGCTATACCAGAAGAAGCCACATATTTTCTAGTCGTTTCTGATGGACATTAAAAATAAATTTAGCAAAAACGTTTTCCTGGTTCCTCCAGCAGTGTCGAGAAAGAAAAGTGCACCATTCCCAGATTCTATTTTACATAACATCTGATGTGTCACACGTGACTAATTGAGAGACCAATTCTGCTACTTGCTGCTGCAGTGCAATGAAATTGTAGTTTAATTCTCGAGCAATTTCATCATTAAAGTAATTTTCGTCTGATTGTCATAGACCATGAATTCCAAAATCTTGAAGCTTCTTCCCACCATTGTCAAAACTTTGTTTTTAATTATGATCAGTACTTCGTTATAGATGTGCTCATTAACTCTTTGACGATTATGGAAATGAGCAGTTTCCGTTTACTTAATTCGCGCAGCATTAGGAGTAAACAGTAGTCGAAAGTGGCAGCTGTTTTCCCCCGCCGTTCTTCCGAAAATGTCACCTTTCTCTGGTGATGCTGTAGATAGCTCGCCTCGCGCGTTTTAAAAATTTCTTAAAGTATTTGTAGTACATAAATAACAGTTTTTATGTACTTTAAAATAATTATTAAACAGTAAATTATAAATGATTATAACCAATTATATAAATAATAACAGTTAATTATAAATATAAGACAAATATTAAATTGAAAGGACTAAATAAATACAACTAATGTAAAACTTTATGAAGCACAGTATAAATACAGTAATTACCTAAAAATCTTTTTGTGTGTGATATACTTTAAAACATGGAATTGCACATAATGGGGCATTACAGTCTTTGCAATACGTACGTGTTTCACGGTGAATTCTTTTTCCATTAGCATCATTTTTGCTGCAACATACCACACATCGTCTAGTAGGTTCTTTCTTTTTTTCTGTAGGTGGAATATAATCAGGAAAGTGGCGTGCTGACAATCTTAAAGTATTCGAAACTGTTTCAGCAGGTTTTGATTTCAAATGTCTATGAGTGTGATATTTCTCAACAATTCTTTCAGCTAGTTCAATTCTGAATTCCAAATTTGATTTTTTATTCCCCTTTTTTTTCCACAGCTGAAAAGCATTAAAAATTGTTATGTCCAATAAATAACGAAATATTTTCTTGTAATATTTCCTTTGTCGAGATCGGGTTACATCATAGTATCCAATTTGTTGATCCATGCGATCTACGCCGCCCATCGTATTATTATAATCTAAAGCAATCTTAGGCTTCTCTATTTCCACATTTTTCAATTTATTTGGGACTTTTACGATTTCAGGATTATTAATTGAGCTTATAAAATGAACATATTTTTTATCTCTCCATTGCATGATCATCATCTTACCTCTTTGATAGGCAATTAAGTCTCGCTTTTTAAGCTTTTTTGTTTTCAGTTCCTTTGGTAGATCTTTTCTGTTAGGTCTTAATGTTGCAAAAAAAGTCAGTTTTAGATTTCAATAACATTTCCCCTAACTCGGGAGAGTTGTAGTAATTATCCATAGTAAGGCAGTATCCTTTGTTTAATAGCGGCTTAGACAATGTCAAAACTACCTGAGTAGAAAACGAACATTCTTTATTTTCTTCAGATATATCTGTGCCTTTACCTACATAAATTATAATAGACCACACATATCCACTATGAGATTCACATAACATAAACATCTTGATACCAAATCTGGCCCTTTTAAGAGGTAAGTATTGAGTCCAAGAAAGTCTCCCTTTATACAGCAATAGACTTTCATCAATACATATGTCTTGTTCGGGTGTATAAACTTCCGAAAAATTTTTCTGTAAGTATTTTAAAACGGTCTATATGTTTTTTAGTTTTGGCTGAGGATGAGAAGAATCAGTGTTTTCATTCCTATCAAAATGAATAAATTGCATAATAAGGTCAAACCTTCTCGAACTCATGATGTTAGAAAAACTAGGAGTTTCAATTAGCTTTCTTTTTGACCAATACATTCTTACAGTTGGTTTCGTAATCATTCCTTGCAAAATTAATATTGCAAAAAATACTCTCAATTCATTTGAATTAGTTTCACTCCAATGATGAGTTCTGGAATGTTCTTTGCTCTTAAATTTATTTAAATTTTCAGCAGCAAAAATGTTGGTTTCCGTAACAATATGATTTATAATCTCATCAGTAAAAAACAGCTCAAAATACTCTAGTGGATCAGAAATATTTGTCACGCAAGCTTTCATGCCTACATCACCAGTAAAACTAAATCGGCTAGGAGCATGAGAACTTGAATCAATTATACACCACTGTCGAACACTCGAAAAATCTTCCTCATCGCTTGAATCGTCTTCTGAGCTTGAAATACTGTGAACAAAGTCTTCATCAGATTCAAAACTTGATAAGCTTTCTGCATCACAATCATAATCATCATCATAACTGTCTAACTTTCGCTTTTGAGCCATTTTACTGTACAAACACCCTAAAAACCGCGCCAAAATACGTATAAAATGAACAAGGTCAAAAAAAAAAAAAAAAAATCCACCTTCATTATGCAAAGAAATTCATGGAACTCGTACTGCCATCTGTAGACAGTAAAAGTAACTAAATTTCGCGAGTAGCATTCGTTTGAAACACAATCAGTGCAGAATAATAATGGCGAACGAAGTCAGTGCGCATTGGGGAAAAATTTCACTACGCGAGTAGTGCTCGTTACTAACCATTTCGGTCAGAATCTTGCTACCGAGCGGAACTCATTTGCGCGCATTATGAAGCACGATTCGATTGCGAGCTGAACTCGTTCATAACCATCAAAGGGTTAAAAGTCATATGTGCATGTACTCGCTGCAGTCACCACAAAATATATTCCACCATGTCCTTCTTGTACTCATACCAAAAGTTTGAGGGAATGGCCGCAAGATGATATAAGGATTACATAAAGTTTCCTGATTTTATCTGGTGATCGACATTGTACAGCTTCTTCCATAGTTTCGTTCCAATGGTTATCATTCTCTAACAGACCCTGAGCTTCACATCTTTTTGTATAAGTTCGGCATTCTAGACTATTAATAATTTTAAGGTCTTTAAAGCTAGTTGGACCACGAACATGATGCAATAAAATGTGCAGACAAAAACATTCAAAATTCATTACACAGACGGTGTAGACACGACCAAGAGCATCCGATGATTTAACCCCTGGCCAATTTTCAACAGGCGTACCTTGAAAGCGGCATTGCCATTCTTTTTTTTTTAGTTATTCCATGTATAATAACAGGGAACTTTGGAATACAATAATCTTTTCGCAAAAGTATCTGTCTGGCAAAGCTGGAAAATGCGGTCAGTGTGGTATGAAATTGCCTCCAAAGTCTATGAGCCACAGAAGGACTCACATTTAGCCATCTGGCCGCTTCTCTTTAACCTGCCTCTAGTCTCTCAATGGCTCTCCATTGTAGTTCTGCAGCCAAATGATGCCTAGAGGTTATTGTTACGAAATGGCTATCTCAGATTTCTGTTGTCACTATCACAGTGAAATATGTGGGCGTGCTCTCGAACATGGACTTTTATACTCCTCGCAGATGACGTATTCCAAGTGCAGCACCACTAATTTGCATATTGCAGTTTTACTCTACTACTCTTACTTGGCAACATATTCAAATTTTACATGGTTTGGCTTATTTCTGACAGAGTTATTACTATTTTTGTGATTTTTCCTTAATTTATGATAACCAGTGTATAAATATCAAGTTTTCAGCGGCTCATCTGATTCACCAAGTAAAGAAAGTGAAACTTTCACTTTACCATTCGAACAGCACATTCCTGCAGTTTCATCTTTCGATTTTAAAGCATTGTAAAACTGCCATTTTTTACTCATTGAATCGATAACAATTAATGGATGATTATGGTAATCAATTGAAAGATCGTATTGAAGTCCAGAATCATTAAATACGACCAATTGTTATGCATGAAATTTCGCCAGTGTTCGGTTTGCACTTCTGCATGAACAATTCTTCTTGCCTGGAAGTATTCTGGAGTATCTCTCGCTCTAATAACTGCCTGTTGTTTAGTTTGTTCTTCCAAGCGAATGTGTGTTTGAAGAGGCGTTTCAATAGCTCTCAAAGCAGTTTGGGATTCAGCTTGTTCTTTCAAGTGGATCTGCATTTAGAGAGGTGCTTCAGCAGCTCTGAAAGCAGGTTGGTGTTCAGCTTATTCTTCTAAACAAATTTGTGTTTGAAGAGGCATTTCAGCAGCTTGTCGTTCAAGTTGTTCTGTCAAGCGGAATTGTGTTTGGAGAGGCGTCTCAGCTGCTCTCATAAAAGCTTGATGGGAAATTTGGGCCCCTAATCTTTCTTGTCTTTGAGAAGTTGTTTCATCATTTCTCTAAACAGATTGTGACCTTGCTTGTTCTTGTCTTTTTAATTGTGCATATGCGGAAGATTCTTGGGATCGAGCAATTTTTGTTGCCTGGGCCCGAGAGGGGGGGGAGAAAAAAATTAAACTGTTCTTCTATAAGTTCTTTAATAAGTTTCAAACTCTGTGTGAATTGAAAAAATACGTGTATCGCCATGAAATCTAGTAAAACTGCTATGTATATTTCCAAATGACTGAAAAATGTTTGTGAAAGAAGAGCCAAAAGCTGGGAATCCTGAAGGATTTTAAATAATAAATTAAACAAATAAAAATTAATAAACGCTTAATTAATAAATGTTATGCTTTCACCCCTTAATTACTTAATCAATCATCATGAAATTTTCAAGAAATATTTTTGATGTATTAGAAAAGGTTAAAAATGTTTGTGTGGTTTAAGCCATGCACCTGCATGCGCAGCCAAAACTTTTACATCATTAATTTATCGTTATGAAACTTTCAACATTTAATGTTTGTATAATGACGATCAGTTTAAGTTATAAAACCTATTATAAAGCTTAAGTTTAAACAGATAAATTACATTTTATAGCCTATAACCTTTTCTAATATATCAAAAATATTTCTTGAAAATTCATGATGATTTGTTAAGTAATTAAGGTGTGAAAGCATAACAAACAAACTCACATTTGCATTTATAATATTAGTTAGTATATTATTATATTATAAATCAATGTGATGATTTTATAGAAGCCTCTGTTATTGAAGGGATTATTATTCTATTATGGAATCTTTTATGGTTGCTTGAGGGAAGTTAAAAAAGGGAGTGTACCTGTTTGTTGGTTTATACAAGCTTCTGTGTTTATTTAAAAGAACTAAAAAGATTTCATTTATTTAAAAATTTAAAAGGAGAACAAATTCTAGATGATAAATTTATTTATTTATTTTTAGCTTTTGTTACTGTAAGCTGTTGTGAAAAATCATTTAAAGTGAATTTTTTTTATTAACATTTTTAAATAATATGTTACCTCAAATACTAATGTTACCTCATTAGTAATTTTTTAATAAGAATCCTCTGTTGTGTTTTGGGAATCTGATATATTGTAAAATTATTCTCTTGTTCTTCTAGATCTCCGTATAGTTTTCTGCAGTTAATACTTAAAGTTGATGATGAAATTTTACGAGAACGTGAATGGAGGTCCCGCAGTTATCATAGCATTATGAGCTCCTTATCACTTTTTAGTCTTTCAGAGTAAGGAAAAATATTTAATAAATTATAGTTAATAACATTTTGTGTACTCATATTATAAAATGATGTTTCAGTTTATATTTATAGGCCATAAATGTTGTTACTGAAGAATCTAACTTTAGTTTCTTTATCATATGTTTTAAACTTAATGCAGAAAATTTCTGCAATTAAAATTTTTAAATTACCTTATGGGTATAGCAAAAAATTTACATACTGGAAGGCATAATTTCAGAATTAAAGGTCCATCTTTTTGTAGTAATTCATATCATTTCTAACATTGATAAAAAGTCATCTGAAAATTCTCTTTTACATTTTATTCAGCACAATTCTCTCTCTGAATTCCTTCAGCTGTGCCGAATTTCAACTTTTGAGATTTATGTCCATTTAGTTGAAATTGCAAATTTTCAGATCAAGAGAACAAGAATACAAAATATTTGGAACAATGATTATTATTGATTGAATAATAATTATTATTGACTATTATTGATCGATATATGGGTTTCAGCTTTATGATGTTGAATGATGCAATTCAAAATGGTCCACAACTATAAGCTGACAAACTTTAAACATTCATCCCATAAAAGTGTCTACAGGGATTGTTTTTCCTTTGGAAATGAATTTCTGAAAAGTTAGTCACTTTGAAAAACAAAATTGGCATTCATTTCACATTGCTTCTGATTTACACACATTTGTAGGTGTGGAGGTAATAGGCTTTTTTATTATGGGAACTTTTATTTGATTTTTTAAATAAACATAAAAGCTTAGTTTTAATGTCTGATAATTACATATTTTCATAATTATTATGATCTGTTACAGTATCTTTTATGCTGTGACCAATCTGTATTGATATTTGTTTTACTGAACAGCAGGAAGAAAGAGAATATTCTAATGTTTGTTCTAATGAATATTTTAATGTTGATATTCTAATGTTAATTAAGTTGTTCTAATGTTTTCAGAATTACTGAAATCATTTAATCAATTCTTAGTGTCTGTCCTTTTTTATAGAATATAGTCCTTAATTTTTTTATATCAGATTACGTTTTATATTTTCTTTTCTAATTTTCATATTTGGGCACTATTCCAGTTTATTTCACTGCAGAAATGTATTCGTTAAATACACTGCTAGCAGTTAAACTAACTACACCATAAAAGAAGCAGCTGAATGATGTGAAATTTTCATAATAGATCATGATAGGATGCGAAAAAAATTGTTATCATTTAGCATATATTATTCATATATGCTAAATGATAAAAGAACCTGTATTTCTTTCTACAAGCAATGTAAGAGAGAAAAGCAAATGGATTTTCCATATGGGAATTGTGTTTCCTCTTTGTTTGATCGGCTAGACGTGTAAAGAATACCTAAAGTAACAAGACAGAACATATAGCAGTATGTATCCGAATTTGATTGCTAGAGAATAATAGCATATCATATTGCAGATTATCATGTTTATTTATTTATTCACCACTGTAATTAATTTTCAACTGTTATGTCAAAATACTGGCTGCATTTGGTAAAATCTTAACACTATCCTACAAATATGGATCCAGTGGTCCAGGAAAGACAAATGAAGTGCTATAAAAGCTCAGAATAACCTTTACACATCAGTTCCTGTGAAGGCAGACATATTGTGCGAGTGGCCAATTTAAATATGAGTCACATCAAACATTCTAACATAGGAAACAGGTATATGGGATGGTAAGAACTGTCTGTACATGTAGTGAGATGTCATCATAAGAGTCACAGACTTTTTAATGGTGGTCATTGCTTTTTCCACTTTTATTGATGTTGCATATATGTAGCTACAATATTATGTTAAACAATGCATTTAGGTTTATAATGGCACATCATCATCATCTCAGACAAATCATGGTATGTATAAGCATATATAGTACTTCCAGTGGAGCATATTCATCAGAATCTTACTTCATGTATTGTCATACTAGCTCAGTGCTGGGAGTTATGGTATGGTGTGTGACTGGATGCAATTTATCACATGTATGTTATTACATCTAGAACTCTTAACTAGTAAGCAGTTACAGAACATTGGAGTGTTGCCAGAAAATGTTTAGCTAAAGTAGTAAGAGAGGAATTGGTCATAAAAAGTAGCATGTGTGATCACATGATTTTTGTGACATCATTGTGACATGATTTTTGTGACATAAAAAGTAGCATGTGTGATCACATGATTTTTGTGACATCATAGGTTCATAAGCTTATATGATCTCTGATGTCATCACAAAGTCAGTGTCCAAGGGTTCCACAAGTTGTACTGTAGTTCTTGGTCATGATATTACATATATAAATTTTGCCAGTCTTAAAAACAAAACTGATAATTTTTCATTGTTAAATATGCATTTCTCTTTTAAAAATAATTCTCAGTTAATTATGTTGTTATCTTTTAGTTAATTTATTCGAATCCCTTGTAAGGTGCTTTCTTACTTTTGGATTTAACATTCCTGCATTCATTCTTTTGAGTTAAAGTTTTTTTTCTTTTATGCAGTGTTTCCTGCTTTACCTTAACTGCTGATGCTTATCAGTTAATATTCTATACTAATACTGAACTTATTTTGCATTATCAGATTCTGACTGCTAATAAAAAGCTATCTTCTTTCATTCTTAAATTTGTTGTGTTGTTATTTTGAAATCTGGTCTTGCTTTGATTTTTAAGTCATTACAGTTGCGTTCAGTTAACACTTATATAACTTGTGACTAACTTTTGTGTTTCTTATTTTCGTTCTTTCTGGCCAATTTTCAAACGTGTGTCTATTAAGCCAAGCATTTTGAAAGATGATGTTGAATTTTTGCATGTTACTTATTATTCACATTTTGGTTAACACAGCATGTAATATCACTTTACTTTGGAATCCTATTCATAGATCACCAAAATGTTAAACAAAGTAATCAATGAAACACATGAAAATATCAGCCTTTGAGTGCACATGCACTCGTTGGCTACAATCATAGGATTGCCAGTACCCAACTTTAATTTAAGCCTAAATAAATTATTACTTTTAATTATAAATAATTTCAACATTCATTATTTTAACATTGATGAATTTTATGATATATTAAGAAAAATATTTAAGTAGTAAAAAATAATGTAAGGAAATGTTGTTGTAATTTTTGAATACATCATTTCCTTGTGCTATTTTCTTGTACAGAAAATTCACAAAATCGCATACACATAAATTGTAGTAGCACAGCTTTATCAAAAGTAGCAAATGTGAAAAATCACACAATCTGGTAACACTGAAACATTGATGGAAATTAAGTTAAGGTCTATGGTTGTCCTATTACATCAAATATACTTTACACCTACCTATAATTTGATACTGATCATAGTGTATTCTTTTTACTTACTGTACCTTGAAATTTTCTTGATTTCTTCTTTGTTTTTTAAAGAATTTGTAAAGGAAACCCAACTGTTTGTTACCTATCTTATTAAGTTAAGGAAATATTAAAGTACTTGATATAAATTAAAAATGTCTGGCCTGGTTGTTACTGTGTCTTAATACTAAAATTTCTATTGCAGTCCAACAATATACCAAAGTTCTAGTTCTGCAACTTCCAGCCCAAATTATTCAAAAAAGAAAAAAATGAGGTATAGTTGTACTTAAACATATCTGCTTTGTATTTGTAACTAAAATAATTATATATGTGTGTAATTGCAGGAATGTGGGGGGGAAAAAAGTTGCAGTGATCTCATAATGATCACATAGACCACTGTAATTTTTTTTTTTTTTTT
>KK115057.1:401280-415319 GCA_000611955.2 Stegodyphus mimosarum | reverse complement strand
ATCATTTTCTGCATTCTGGTATTTAAAAATAAATAAATAAATAAATTAATTAATTAAAAAAAACTGAGAGGACATGAAAAATAAGCTATGTCCTCACTGGGATTTGAGTTCCTGACATTATAAGCTAGCCAGGCATGCTTTCCATTTACACCACAAAGGCACATTATGAAGAGGGAGAAAAACCTTATATTCTCCTCTACTTAAAGGATGACTGGAGAGGCTGGGACCCAGTCTCCAACCCTGATGGTGATGAATTATGATTTACCACCTTTTACTTTGGATGCCAGTTGTTGAGAGTTTAGTCTCCCCCTCCCCAGTTGGGATCATGAAAAATTAGAAGTGCCCTTGCTAGGATTTGAACTCTAAGACCTTCTGAGCTAGTTGGATGCGCTTTCCAATTAACACCATGATGGCACTTCATAAGGAAGGGGGGGGGAGTTATATATTATCACTCTTAATATCAGTCTTATTTTTTTCCCTTTGAGTAACATTAGTATTCTATTTATGACTTGTTTATTTAAAATTTGGTATTGTAATCATTTGTTTGAAAACCTAAGATATCTCCCTAGTACACTGCATGTACACTTTGTGGTATACTGTGGTGATATATAGATTTAATTTTTTACTAAATAAAAAATATTAAAAAATTTTGTGAGAATGAAAAATATGTATACATTTATATCGTGTCACTAGAATACCCGCATATTTATGTCTTTAAAAAATGAAAACAAGTATTCTGTTTTTCTTTTGCTTCCTTACCTTTAAATGCAGTAGCTAATTATTATCACATCTTTCTAATTGTATAATCCAGAACTAACTGGTATGCAGTTCATTGCAATTCTCTTGAATTTTTTTTCAAATAAAAATTATGCCATTTCCAGCTGAAAAATACAAAGTCATTTGCTGGAATTCTGAGAATCTTCTCTGATTTTTTATTGAAATCTCAGACATTAAAATTCTTTTGCTTTAAAATGCTGATTTTTAAATTTTGATATGAAATAACTTCATTTTGTATGTCAGTTATAGATGAAATATTATATGATTGCAAATCATGACTAATGTTTTTGCATGACACTTTTTGAATGGATTACACTAGTATATTATAATTGGATGGTTGGAACTATCAGCACTTAATGCTAGTTAGTTTAATCATTCGGTCAATAAAAAATAACTTTGAATAGGATAATTTATATTCATTTTCTTAACTCCAGAGTTTTACATAAGAGAAGGTCAGTAAATAGGTTATAAAATACTGTAGGGTAACAGGAATTAGCTAAGAGTAGTTTCAAATGCTGTCAGTAAGTAGCAACATAATCATATTTCTCATTTAGTGAGCAGCACCACTGATGATTTAGGGCATATTATGCCAGTATGAAAGTGGTGTCTTGCTTTAGAAGTGTACAATGGAGGAGTAAAGATCTCTGATATTTTTTTTTCCACTGCTATTGCACTTCAAGGAATGAATTTCGCTTTTGTATTATATTGTGATTTATGCTGCAACTTCATGCTGCAATTCAGTGAAAATATGTAAGTCTTTGAGTCACAGCATATTGTTCAGTTATGACAATGGCAAGCCTCATGTGACAAGACATTTTGCAGAATTTAGCTGGCAATTTCAACAGGATCCTACATTCAGCCTTGACTCAGTTCAGGTAATTTTCATTTGCTGTTAAACCAAGTTTCCATAATGCCCATTTTAGAGATACATGTTTACACTTGATGCAGGTGCTGAACTAAGCGTTTATGCGTAGCTTAAGCCGCAACTCAAACACTTGGATGTAGTAGTTGTTGACACCTTTCTTAGTAATGAGGATAAGGGTCCCAATATAGATGGTAGCTATAGTGAAAAATGAAACTGATTGCTATATAAATATTTCATGCAGCTATTTGTTACCTATTTACTGACTATTTTTACCTATTTATCCATTTTTACCTATTTGATTACCTATTTACTATATGCATTGTCAAGGCAAAGTTATGTAATTCTATAACTTGCTCTCAATTTATAAATTGTCTTTTGTAATGTTTTATTGAAAGTTATATAATTTTAAATTAATCTATTAAGATATTCAAATCTGAATAAATTATTGTTTTAACATGGCTTAGCGAGAACATTTTACATGTTTTATTTTGAATTAGAGTTCCATTCTAGAATGTAATGGATACTATTATTTCAAGAGTTCTTCATTGACCGTTGCTTGAATGAATAAAATTATTTGGTGAATGACTGTTGTGCATGAATTGTCCTAATTTGCATGAAATAAACTGTATATTATAATTTATTCATTTACTCACATTATTTATCTATGGTAATGCATTCTTGTGTAAATTTTCACATTTTTGACATATTTCTAAAATTATCAAGAAAGCTTTTTTGTTTTTACTATGTATGTAACATGCTTCAAATCATATTGTGTAATTTAATAATATAGAAATGTAACTAAAGTACGATACTTTTTTTTATTTATTTCTTAATATTTATAAAATGCTTAAGTGACATATGTTATTTTTCAGGTGATCAGTTCATTTGCATATTTATATAATTAAAAGAATACATTGTACCTCTTACTGCAGTGTAGGGTCAACAGTGAAAGTCCAATCTATTTTACAGCACAAATATGTAAATTGTAAATATTGAATAAAAGTTTTCATATATTTTTGTTTTTGTATTTATTTTTACAACCTCATTGAATCATTAGAATTTTTGGATATCAACACTAGCATGTTTTTAATTTCTTGCAGTCTAAGTTATTAATCGCTTTACAATTTCAACATTAAACTTCTAAGAATCACCCGGTTTTCATGAAATCTGTCATAAAAGTACTCACTTTTTTATAGAAGAAAATTAATGCTAATTAAGTTTCTAAATGAATTTAAATCATACACAACTTAAAGCTGTTACCTAGTTTACCTGATAAAATCTAAATCATCAGGAATTTTTGTCAGTTATGGTTGTTTCTCATATTTACATGCATACAGTTGTTTGTCTTTCAGTCCATTTGTTTTATTAATTTGCACTTTTTGTTGTAGAGTTTTTACAAATAATTAGTATTTATTCTTATAAAATACAAACAACTCCAAAACCATATATGAGGCAGTAGTCTGATATAATAATTTATGATCTTAAATTATATGTTTGTTCCCATCATAAAATATAATCTTTTTAGGAAGATGTACAAATAAAGTTACATAACTTTTCACTTTTATGTGTAATATTTCATTTGCATGAAAACAGTGTGGTTTCATATTGAAGTTCATATCCCCATATGTACAAGGGCTGTTCAGAAAGTATTGAGACTGAATTTATTCTATTTATTCCAGAAAACCACTAGCGGTGGGACTGTGTCTGCATCATGCACGCGCATGTTTCACCTCGTTCCACAAAAACCGGCAGGTCTGTACAGCGCGCCGTTCAGTCACACCAACTTCTTTCATGTGGAGTGTTTGCGTGCTTTCGTCGAAAACAGAAAATGTCTGAAAATACAGAGCAGTGAATATGTATCAATTTTTGCTTTAAGCTTGGTAAAACGAGCACTGAAACCTACAAGATGATGAAAACAGCATTTAGCGATGAGTCGCGCTCGGGTTTTCGAGTGGTTCCGGCGATTCAAGGAGGGTCGGAAATCAGTGAACAGCGATCCCCGCTCTGGACGCCTGTCCACCTCTCGCAATGAGGACAAGATTGCACAAGTGCAGGCTGTGGTGCGCTCTGACCGTTGTTTAACAGTCCGAGAAATTGCACAGGAATGTGGCGTTTCCATAGGATCATGTGATGAAATTTAACATGCGCCAAGTGTCTGCAAAGCTTGTACCGCGTCTGCTCACTGACGATCAGCAATTCCAATGACTGGCAATCTCGTCCGATTTGTTTCAAAGTGCGACGGTCCGGAGTTCATGAAGCTCATCATCACTGTGGATGAGTCGTGGATTTATGGATACGATCCCGAAACAAAGCAGAAGCCGTCACAATGGGAAAACCCTGGTTCTCCTCGGCCAAAGAAAGCACGGCAGGTGCGAAGCCAGATCAAAGTCATGTTGCTTGTGTTTTTCAATTCAGATGGAACTGTTCATCATGAGTATGTTCCCCAGGGCCAGACGTGAACAAGGAATTTTACTTGGACGTCATAAGGAGATTAAGAGAGGCTGTTCGCAGAAAACGACCAGTGTTGTGGGCATCCTCTCGCTGGATGCTTTATCATGACAGAACCCCAGCGCACACCAGCAACCTTGTGCAGCAGATTCTGGCAAAACACGGAACAATCCAAGTAGAACATCCTCCCTACTCGGAGTAGGGAGATGTGCTACTTGAAGTAGGGAGGATGTACTACTTTTACCTTCAGATTTCTTCCTCTTTCCCAAGATCAAGAACACCTTAAAAGGACACCAGTTTCAGGACATTGAGACCATAAAACAGAATTCGACGCAGCAACTTCAGGCCATCCCAAAGTCGCAGTTCCAGAAATGTTTCAAGGACTGGAAACATCGTTGGGCTAATTGTCTTACTGCCAGTGGAGCATATTTCGAAGGAGATTGACTCAAAACCTGTTTTGCATAATAAATTCAGTCCCGATACTTTCTGAACAGCCCTCGTATAATTATCACGCACGTTTATTGCTATAAACTTTAATGAGTCGCTTTCAACTGTTATGGTTTATGTATTTCACTTTACGCTAATACTCTGGTTGATGATAAAGACGCATTTGTAGAAAACAAACCTCCTAAATGAAATATTGTATAAAGTTATAAAAAATGATATGTAGAGGTTTCTATGCTTTCTGTTCATTGTATAGTAATTTAGTAAATGGGATAGGGAAAAACATGACCAGGAATAAACAGGAATTTATTTTTAAATTTAACATGACCAAGAATAAACAGCAATTTTATTATTAACTTTGTTTTTATTTTTCATGCTCACTTGGATAATCATGTGCATAAAGAGTAATATTTTATTTTTCTTGCTGGTGTAAATGTTGGGCTTTTTAGTAAACCTGGATTTTAAATGGTGAAATCACCTAATACTAGTCCTAATTCTCATTCATAAAATTATTCTCGATAATTAATGATATCCATAAGACATCTAATTATCGCACATATGTTAAAAATCTAGATCATTTGTTATAAATTGATCTGTAATTGTTATTGAGTCAAAACTTTCTGGACATATTTAGGAACATATTTGGATTCCGACAGATTACAGACATCTTGTGAGGGTTTCACTTGTACTGCAGAATCTCACAGTATCATATGATTGAGTTGAAGAGATTTCATGATTCTGATATCATTGCTATAAGATTATTATCAATGCAAAAATCTGTGAGGAGAAGAAATTTGCAGGGTGAAAATCAGGGCTGTGGAGTCAGAATCAGAGTTAAGCAGATTTTTGGATAAAAGGAGTCGGAGCTGGAGTCGCTAAAAACACGTCGACCCCGACTCCAGGTTTAGTTGGACAGTTTGAATTTGAAATGAAATTAAAGTAAATTGAAAAAACATTTAATGAAAAACTGAGTTATTTTTAGTTATGGACTATATAGATTAATAAATAGCTATTTTCTATTTTATTGACATATTAATAAATAAATGTAAGGGAGGAGGATAGATGTGATATTTGGCATTACTGATTAAACTGATTCATTTAGTTAAAAATCTCATTGCTAAATTTAGGTAAGCAGCAATAGCAGCAAGAACTCCAAAATTGATGCCATTCATAGGAAGTGAGCAGGAAATTGATCAAGTAACACAATGGGGAAGTACATATTTGATGATATAGAGATTGTTAGAATTAATAACTTTTTTAGAAGATTTAGGTAATCCTAATGTTTCACTAACAGAAAGACTGTGGAATGATCTTACAGAATTGGAAACTCTTTCTTTACTGTATATAGCCACAAAAAAGCTACAATCTGAAGAATCAACAGGAGGCGAGAATGGAAGAATGTAATGTTTGTTCTTTGTGAAATGGAGGGCTTATTGCAGAAGGAATCATTTCCTTAATGAAGAATATAGAAACTAGTTTGCTAGACAATGAGATCTTGCTAGGTTCAATATGTGTAGATCCAAAACACCGAATTTTGTTGGATGACGAACAAATTGCAAAGGGAAAGAAAGTCATCTATGAACTCTCATTAAGAATGAAATTATTCTCTGAGCAATTAGAGTATTGAAATCAGGACAGTCGAACTGAAGACTGACTGTCCTGATTTCAATACTCTGGAAGAGGGTAATAGAGTTTCTATCATCCTCTTCCAGAATTTCTGAATTAGATTTTAAGAAATATTTGGATAATTTGAAAAGGTCAAGGCAAAGCAAATGAAAATAAAGAAACAAGAGCCTTTAGATATAAAAATGAAAAAATACAAGCAAGATCTCTACACAGCCTTCGAAGAAATAGAGAAATATGAGTACTGTTGCAAGATAACTCTTTAAGAACTTATAAAAATCTATCCTTGACAGTTAAAAGAAGTAGCCCTAACAGTAACAGTTCTTGCTCCTACTCAAGTTAGTGTGGAAAGACTCTTCTGGGCTCTGAAGTTTATCAAATCACATCTACGATCCTCTAACAAAGAGCCTGCCAAAGCTATACTGTTTCTTAGAAATTACTAATGCCAGTTTCCATTTCATAACAAATGATAATTAATATAAATAATCTGCTATGCCATCAGTTTTATATTAAAAAAACACATGTGTATATGTTTATATATTATATGAGGGAGTCAGAATCAGAGTCGGTCATTTTCCCTACCGACTCCACAGCCCTGATAAAAACAAGACTTTTTTTTAAGCCTTTTTATTCAAAATTACTCACTTTTTTTTTTTTCTGGTTGTTACCTTGCCAATATATTTCTGTGTTACTTCACTGCTGTTGCAGTATGTATAAACAAACATACACTTTTCCCTGCAGATTTCATGCAGTTCGAATCGAACTATGTAAAAATGAGTGCTGTTACATCTTATTAGTTTTCCTGCATTTACTAATGTGCTTCAATCTGTGAGTGTGGAATGAGGCTGAATTGTTACATATTTCTGTAACTGTGCGTATATTTCTTTCTAGTGGTTCTGGACTGTTAATTCACTGTAAATTATTTTTGCATGAGTATTTATGCTCTCGAATTTATCTTACCATTGAATGCAGAGCTTTGAATGGTCTTTCAATCGTGAGTATTCTATGTATAAGGCTGTGCAGCTCTAATGATGTCTCATATTTAATTTCTTATTGAAAAAATTCTGTATTAGAAATATGAGACCTGGTTTAAGTTGTGGAAGCTCTTGATAGTTTTAAATCAGAAGTGCTTAGTCTATTAACAGTGGAAATTAAGACATTTGCTGCCAAAGCTGATTAAGTGTATTTGTTCATACGTACAAGATCGTATCTGCATTTTTATGCTTTTAAATTATTTTCTGTCATATTATTATTTAAATATAGATATGACAGACTACTTTTAGGTAACTAAATTTGCACAAATATACTCATATTCGCATATGAAGTAATATTCTTTGCTCCCTGTGGCAATTATGAGATAATTTTGAACTAGATAAACTATACTTTCTACACATTCATGCGAAGCTTCTGATGTGCAAGATGTTATTTTCCATTATTAATTTTACACGAGTCACCAAACAAGATATTTGAGCAGTCCGCTTATAACATTTCCCAATCGAATAACCCTCCTAAAAACTCTGATTTATTTATTTATTTATAATTTTGAGAAATAAATGATCCATTTCAGTACTCCAAGTCCCTTCTTGCATGTAAAACATCTAAACATTTCATGCATTTACTACGGCAATGCTTATACATCATTATGGTATTTATGTAAGGTGATCAGTAATGAGTTATGTAGCTGTAGGTGTTGTATCTGGCAAGTAACCTCAGTTTCCTCATTTAAGAGTATTCCTGTAGATGGGAGAACATGTTAGGGGCATAAAAAATGAAAATGAAACTAGTTATATACATTTATAAACATTTTATAAAATATTATATTCTTGTAAGAATGAAACTGAAGGTATCAATATCTCATTTGAAATTCTAGATGTTCTCACAAAAATGGTTAACTTTAAATTTCATAGAATCTTTTGATCAGAAATGCTTAAATTAACATTCATGAGGTTTCTTTTGTAAGTAAGATCATTTTGCAATAAAAATGAAACACATACAAATTTTCAAAAAACGTTTATATTTTGAATTTAAATACAATTCTATATTTTGTTATATAATTTTCTTCTCCATTTGAACATTTATTCTAATGAACAAGTTTTTGGCTATCTTCTTGATAGAAGTTTTCCAATTACGACGATAGCCAGTTATTCATAATAGCTTTCATTTCTCCCCTCCCCCACCACAATCAGCATTGTCATTGTACTCTTTACATATCTGGCGATGTATATCTCAGCTTTCGTGTTTCTTACTGATGACTGTGGAAGTTTGGAACATAGGAAACTTTAAACGTCGTTCTGACTCCCAGAAGATTAATATTTATTTACATTTTTTGGATATGGAATAATACAGACAGAAAATCAGTCAATGTTCTTTTTCTTGTTGAAGGCTTACTGTTGCCACTCTGGTGAAAAGAAAAACGCATGAGTGAAGTTTCGCTGATGGCGCTTCATCAACGCGAATGATGTCGCCACACACCACCTTGCCAGTGATAGCGTTATACCTTGTAATCTTTCAGGTATGCAGGAAATCTCACCCTTCGTCCAGCTTTTGTGTTTCTAGGATGAATATCTTTGGAAGAATCATTGTCTCTAGGAAGTGGAGGTGAGATTTTGGAGTTATCAGCTTCGTGTGTCTGGAGATTTGCTGTTATTTCATTCTTGAGGCTGAAACATGGTTTCAGTCTATCTATCGATATCCTTTTAATTTTACCTGAAACTTCCACATCGAAAAATTTCTCGAAACGTTTCTTAACTAAATATGGTCCTAGATAGGCTGGTTGAAGAGAAGATGAAATCATGTTATTATAGATGAATACATGTGAACAATTTGCTAAGTCCTTGTGTACGAAAATTGTTTTTTTTTCATGGCTGGTTGTCGGTGTTGGTTTTAGGTTTTGGATGTGACTTTGCAATTTTTGTATAAAATCTGAATGCGTAACAGTGGGGACATAACTGAAAAATTCTCCAGGCAAACAGATTGGTGCACCGTACACAAGTTCAGCAGAAGAACAATGCAAATCCTCTTTAATGGCGGATCGAATGCCAAGAAGAATCAAAGGTAGAACGTCAGTCCAAGAATTTGACGTTTGCAGGTGGGATTTTAGGCTGTTTTTCAAGGTTCGATGTTGTCGTTCAATTAAACCATTAGACTGTGGGTGATAAGCCGTGGTGCTATTAGCCTTGAAGCCTAAGTATTTGCTCAAGGATCTGAAGAGTTGGCTGTCAAATTGTCGACCTTGGTCAGACGTTATCTTCTCTGGAATTCCAAATCTGGAAATCCAAGTCGTGATGAGGGCATGGGCGACGGACTCTGCGGTTTGGTCTTCCAGAGGTACAGCTTCGATCCACCGAGTGAATCTATCGATGATGGTAACCAGGTACCTAAAACCTTTGCAAGATGGTAAGGGGCCAACAATATCGATATTAAGGTGCTTGAAACGTTGACTGGGGACTTTGAATTCAGCAGCTGGAGCATGGGTATGTTTGTGTATTTTGGCTCGTTGGCATTGCAAACATGCTCTAGACCACAGCTGACAGTCTTTGTTTATGCCAGGCCAGATGAATCTTTTTGTCACCAGCTTCGTTGTTGCACGAATTCCAGGATGGGATAAGTTATGTATAGAGCAAAATAATTGTTTTCGAAATTCTTTAGGAATATATGGCCTGTTAAAATTAGTGGAGGTATCACAATAAATTTTCTTATTGCTATCCGGAATAGGAATTTGTACTATTTTGAAACTGGAATTTGATTTAAGAATCCTGAGGTCTTCATCCTCCTGGCAATCTGCAATAACTGTATAATCAATTGGAGCTGGGATAGCGATGGTGTCGATTCTCGATAGCGTGTCAGCTACAATGTTTTCTTCTCCAGAAATGTAGCGTATGTCTGTAGTGAATTCGGCAATGTAGTTCAACTGCCGTACTTGTCTTGGAGAAGCTTTATCTAAATTTTGGTGGAAAGCGAAAGTGATAGGTTTATGATCAGTGAAGACAGTAAATGATCGTCCTTCCATAATGTGTTTAAAATGCTTAATCGCTAGGTAGATTGCAAGTAGTTCTCGATCGTATGCACTGTAATTTCTCTGTGTTTGTGAGAGAGATCGAGAGAAAAAACTTAGCGGTTGTTTGTCATTATTGGATAGTTGATGAATCACGGCACCCACGGCAGAATCAGATGCATCTGTAGTTAGAGTGATCTGCGCCGCTTGACTGGGATGAACTAACATTACAGAGTTGCACAATGCGCTTTTGATATCAGTGAAAGCTTTCAGCGCATCTTCGGTCCAAATTAAAGCTTTTTTGCTGTTTTTCTTCACTCCTTTCAGTAAGATTGTCAGGGGTTGTTGTAGTTTGGCGCAGTTTGGAATGAAACGATGGTAAAAGTTCACCATGCCCAAAAATCTGCATAAGCTTGTAAAGGATTGTGGTTTAGGATATTCTTTAATTGTATTGACTTTCGATGAAAGAGGCTTGATTCCTTCCTTTGATATTTCATATCCTAAAAATTCAACTTTGCTCAGACCAAATTTGCATTTTGCAATGTTTATGCACAGTCCATAGTTATTGAGTCTTTGGAATATTAATTCAAGATGTTTTTTGTGTGTTTCAGTGTCTGGCGAGGCGATGAGGATATCGTCGAGATAGCAAAATACAAAGTCTAGGCCGCTAAGCACTGTATTCATAAACCTTTGGAAGGTTTGTGCAGCGTTGCGTAAGCCAAATGTCATATAAGGAAATTCAAAAAGTCCGAAAGGTGTTATGATGGCTGTCTTCGGAATGTCAGCTTCATGCACAGGAATCTGTTGGTAGGCTCTTAGCAAATCTATTGTTGAAAAAATTGTTTTTCGATACAGAATATGAGTACAGTCCGTTAGAAATGGTAGTGGGTAACGGTCTGGAACAGTATTTGCATTAAGGCCACGGTAATCGCCACATGGTCTCCAGTCACCGGATTTTTTTAAAGTGAGGTGTAATGGACTTGACCAGCTGCTTTTGGATGGTCTGCAGAGACCTTCCTGCAGCATATAATCGAATTCCTTTTTCGCGGCAATCAACTTTTCTTGAGAAAGTCTTCTGACTTTAAAGGATACAGGGTTACCTTTGGTTTCGATGTAATGTTGCACATCATGTTCTTTAACTTTATTGTTTTTTATGTTGGGTTTAAGTAAGTTAGGAAATTTGTTTAGGATGTCTCTATATGGGTTGTGAAAAGTATTAACAATGAATTTAGGAGTGACGCTATTGTTACACAAAGCACCTGTAGTTGCTAATGAGGTGGTGCCATCAATTAATTTTCTGTTTTTACTATCAACTAACAAATTAAAATGTGAAAGAAAGTCTATTCCGACGATAGGTTTATTAACATCCGCAATGATAAAAGGCCAGTTGAAAGATCTGCGTAGCCCTAAATCTAGCTCTAATAATTTTTGACCATATGTTTTGATTGTTGTACCGTTAGCTGCGAATAACTCAAGCTTAGCCACAGTTCTTTTTTCCGATGGTGTTGGTGGAATAACCGATATTTCCGCTCCGGTATCAATTAAAAAATGGGTTGCTGATGCGTTGTCACGAATATATAGACGACTCAGCTGTACCCCTTGACTTTCTGTCGTCATCGAAGGCCGGGGATTCAGTTTTCCTGTTTCGAGGCCTGATATTTACATGGTGGAGTGCACTTGTACGCTCTCTCACCAAAGCGTTGATGAAAATAACAATTATTTGGGTTATTGTTATTTTTGAAACTATTTCTAGAATTCGACCTGTATCGTCGTCTTTCTGGACTGGGGTTATTGTTATTTTTGAAACTATTTCTAGAATTCGACTTGTATCGTCGTCTTTCTGGACTGGGGTTTCTACGCCTATTCATTTCTGCTACCTGCAGTGTTAAGTTTGATATCTGTTTCTGTAGATCTTCGGCGGTAATGTTATCAGATGGGGAAGAAACAATGCGAGCTACCTGTGGTGGATTGGGATTTAATTCCCAAATTTTGTCAGCCATTGTAGACAATTTTGACAAATCATCACTGCTTACACATAAAATGCTCCGCATATTAAGTGGTAGTCGTTGCATCCACAATGTTTTCAAAAATTCATCTGGCACGTTCTCAGCCGCCAAGTTACGCATTTCGCAGAGAAGTTGGGATGGTTTCTTATCACCCAGTTCTAATTCGGTCAGAAGTTTCTGGGTTTTCTGTGTTTCAGAGTCGGCAAAAATTTCAATCAGCCTGTTTTTAATGGCCAGATATTTGCCGTTGTTTGGTGGTTTAGTGAGAATATCAGAGATTTGTGACAATGTCCCTGTTTCAATAGAACTGACTACATAATCATATTTTGTTTGATCAGCCGTTATTCCAGCATTGCGAAATTGGGCTTCAATCTGAAGAAACCATATTTTAGGGTCAGGTTTCCAAAAAGGGGGAATTTTGATGCTGACCTTGGCGACAGTCGCAGGTGTGGCATTAGTTTCAGTTTCTTTACTTTCATCTCCTTCAGCCATAGTAGAATTAGGCTTAACGGAAGTGCAGCTACCTTTATCCAACTTTTTATTTTTTTAAAGCTTAAGCTTTTCTGCTTAAAGTTTGCTTAGTAAAAACTAGTTCATTTATTCTTAACACATTTGATGCATTCAGAGAATTCTAATTGCATACATTACATCTGAAGGCATATTGCAATATAGAACAAGAATTTTTAAAATTGACTTACCATTTTAAGAGTATTTCAGTCTCGTTATATTACAAAAACATCGTACGTTCTTTTTCCATCTTTACACTTCATAAGTTGAATTGGATCGCATCCGGGTAAACCAGTGTGGAAGTTTGGAACATAGGAAACTTTAAACGTCGTTCTGACTCCAAGAAGATTAATATTTATTTACATTTTTTGGATATGGAATAATACAGACAGAAAATCAGTCAATGTTCTTTTTCTTGTTGAAGGCTTACTGTTGCCACTCTGGTGAAAAGAAAAACGCATGAGAGAAGTTTCGCTGATGGCGCTTCATCAACGCGAATGATGTCGCCACAATGACTAATAGTATTTCGCAGTGTTTCTGAAAACCAAGAGGCCCATTGGTTTTCAGAAACATTTCAATCTCATGTTAAAACGTGCACAGACTGACGACATAAAATGCAAGTGGTATCGGATTCAGCACCAAGAATGCTGGCAGCCTGTGCATGCACTTTTTCTCATGCTCATACGTCATTGATGAATATCATTTAGGTATTCATCAAACGGACCTGATTTAAAAAATAATTTGTGTTTATTTATTATGTTGGTGTTAGAGTAACTGCTTTATTTTAAAAGCTTATTTGCAGTAATGTGGGAGAAAGAAAGGGGATATATACATAATTAGTCCAAAGGGATTTAGTCCCGAAGGACTATTACTTTCCTTTTGCGATTTTGCGTCGGAAACACAGAAACGGCGTATCACTTTTCAAATTGTTGCCACTAAATATTATCGCTCTGCATTAAATTTTAAAAAATGAAAAATCTGCATGTATGCAAGTTTTTTTTTTTTTGACGTAGTTTTCTCTTCAAAAATCGTCTGCGTGCGTTGCACGGGAAAATAAAAAGGAATTCTAATTACAGTTCTAAATAAATAGCCAAATAAATGTGAAATTCGTAACAATATTCTCTAAAACTTTAACGAATTTTTCATTAACAAACTCAAAGATTTCAAAGCCAGCAATACCAACGTTGTACAGAAAAACATTTTTATCTCCAGCGCGTGAGAGCGTGTACCGAAATTTCTAAAGATATGCACAATTTAAAATTATTTTGCGATATTGCTGTTGAACTGAATTTTATGGTTTAAGTGCGAAGAACATGGTATTTAACAAATAAAGGTAACACACAAAATGTTAAATAAACGCCCCTTTGGACGTAAT
>KK115057.1:379670-400503 GCA_000611955.2 Stegodyphus mimosarum | reverse complement strand
GATTGCAAAATGCTACAAACGCGTAATGCACAAAATGACTATCATTTAATTAAAATATAAATAAATTAAAGAACACTAATTAAAATATAAATAAACATATACATTAAATTAATAAAAATTATTATTATTATTATAATTTTTATCGCCTTACTAAAATGTCGCCAAAAGTCGCCAAACTACCAGTTACCATATTCCAAAGATTAGCCTTTTTTTTTAATGAGAGAAATTTTAAACGGTAATTTCACAGAATTTCCTGCAATTTTTAGATAAGTTTTCTAGTATTGATTATTTGAAAGTCTTTGTAATTGAGCGTTGTTAGCTCTTTTAGCACAATTTAAAGAACTATGAAATTATATGCTTAGTAATTGCGTGATATAGATAATTTTTTTATCAGATTTAAAATTTTTGCAATAACTGAATATACAGCTATCTAAAATTTCAAAACCAAAAGTCTTGTGTTTCTGTCTTCATGTGATATTCACATTTTTGATGAATGACTAATTAAAAACTTCTAATTTTCATAAGGTGAAGAAATTTCTTTCAAAATTAAAAAAAATAATTTCATAGATCATCTAATGTCTATAGGGATAAAGAACAAATGTTAGTAATATCTAAGCAATAATTTATTAAATACTTTAATATGTTATTATGATTTAAATGCTCATGTTTCATAGCCTAGGAAAATAGAAAGTTTTGCCACTTGAGGGAAATGTTTGTTACAAACCTCATGTGCAAGCAATCCAGTAAAATAAATGTACATTTGTGTCTTGAGTAATCAATATTATTTTCTGTCTTATCTTTATTAAATGAGTGCAAAAGTTTTCTCATGACATTAATTCATGATGAAATTATAATTAATTGTTTTTGTTTTGTTATAAATGATAATAAATTTTTCACAAAAATCTTGGTAATAAATCTTTCATAAAATGGCAATGAACTCTTCCATTGCTTTACTTTTTACGGAATCCATTTTCCATTCCGGTTTTCCATTGCTTTACTTTTTTTTTTAACATTAGGCGTTTGTTTGCAGTATAATGGATTTTGGATGCTTATGGAAATATGCATCTAGTGATATGAATTTAAAAACTGTACTTAACAGTAATATCTCTGTGTAATTCACACAGAATATTTCTTTTAAAATCTTTTCCATTGAATTTAATATCTTTTTATTTGCAACAGTTAAAATTAAGGCTTTAACACTAGTAATAAAGATCGATCAAAATGACAATGAATAACAAATGCAAAAAATACAATCTAATGATATAATGTAAATATAATAAAATAAATGTAAGTTTAAAAAAAAAATGGACAATTCAATATTCTGAGAAAAACATGAGAAGCAGTTGGTAAGTCATCGAATTTCATTTACGGCAAACTAATTTGAAGCTTACAAAAGAATACGATTCAAAAGATTCCTATGTTAATAAAAAATAGCTTTCTGTTTGATTATTCAAAAAATAGTTTTTAAAAAAGGAAAAATGATCGTGAATAATTTATAAAAATAGTGCCAATAAAAAATAATTTCTACAATATATGTTGTTTTGAAATATTCTATTCAATTTCTTGTAGATAATATTTCACAAAAGTATACAGTTACAGCAGTTTAGTAATAGCAATTTGTTTTTGTAAACTGCAGTATTTTCTATGAAAACTTATGGTGTTTTGATGAATCTACATTTCCATGTTAAACAGTCATCAAGATGGGCTTAAACATGACGTGGGTATTAAGTCTTAACTTATTTTCTTGTATTTTATAACGATTTTAAAACTAATATGCCTATTTAGAGAGTAAGCAAAGTATGTTTCATTTAAAAAAAAAACAATTTAAATTTAGTTATAATGCAATTTCAGAACTTAACTTGATCGAAGTGCTTTTCATAATTTACAAATTTACACACTGTGATACTTTCTCCAGCACATTAATCAGCGAACACTAATAAGCTTTTAAATAGTAGGAAGTGTAAACCTTTGCCTGAGTATAAATCCTCACTTGAAAGTAATAAGATTGAGATTAACTGATCATTTCGACAAATGGTTTCAGAAAGCTAACTATGAAAATACAAATATAAGCAAACAAAGTAAACACTACTCTTTCGCATTATGTCGCAAATTAAGGTGCTAAGATCAATGTACAGTAGCTCACAAAAAATGATCAGGCACTTTGAATTTTTATATTCTTTAATGAACCTAAAAACTAAAATAAAACAAAAAGAAAGGCTTTTATTTTGCTTATATATAAATTCAACACTTCATATAGTAAACACATTTTCGAAAAGATGAAAATTAAATTAAAAAAATCTATATCGTTTGTTTATTGAGGAAAAATATTCTCACAAAAATAATCGGACGCTTTTAGTAACAGCCAAAAATGACAAAAACATACATTGTTTTTGCTTCTTAATATCTTGTGGGATTACCCTTACACTTGATAATTTCATTTAATCTTTAATTGACTCCACAAGTTTTTTTTTTTATTATTATTATTGGATTTATTTTATGTCACTCCTCTTGAATCACTGCTTTCAGTTGCTGCTGCGAAGATATGCTCTGTTTTCTAATTTTCGATTCTAGTTCCTGCCAGATATGTTTAATAGGATTAAAATCTGGCGATTGGGGGTGGTGCCTTAATTACTTCTGGATACTTATATAACAGCCAGTCTAAGGTTGTGCGCAATATGCTTTGGATCATTGTCCTGGTAGAATTTAAAACTATTTTGTATATTAAGTTTTTGTGCTGACGATGCCAAATTTCGCTCCAAAGTATCAAGGTACTTATATTGATTCATAATACCATCTATAAACTCTATATTACCAATACCGGTATGTGCCATAGATCATCATACCATAACTACTCCTATGCCATATTTAATACGTGGTACTAAGTTTTGCTTTCGAAACTTACACTGGTGTGCAAAAATTAAGGACGAAGTCGAAAAATTAGCATATCAGCTGAACGAAGAGGCAGAGCGGACAGAAAGACCAATCAGGAGATTAAGTAAGGTGATGTACGGTAGCACATTCGCAGATATGCAGGTAGACGTAATGGGGGAGTGTCTGAGTAGTATAAAGCATGTTGTCGGTGTAAGATCAGTATTTCTGGCAAAGAGATTGCACGCCGTATAGCAGTTAAAATCACACCGAGTTGCTGCCTCAGCGAGAAATGGCGAATAATCAATCTGTTAGACGACATCTGGATGCTTTTACCCGAGGTCGAATCATTGGGAAGTTGGAGGAAGGCCGCAGTGTGACAAGTGTGGCTGCAGAGTTCGGAATTGCTCACAGCATCGTTTCACGACTTTGGAGACAATTTCAAACTACAGGAACAGCTATCCGGGGGTTTAGTAGTGGTCGTCCACGAGGAACCACACCCGCAGATGACCGGTATATTGCCTTACAGGCCAGAAGAAACAGGCGGCAGACAGCGGGAGAAATCGCTAGACACACGACACAGGCGACTGGACGACCGATATCGCGTTTTACCGTGGCCAGAAGACTGCACGGTGGTGGTCTGTTTGCACGACGCCCTGTACGGTGTGTACCTCTAACGCCTGCCCATCGGAGAAGGCGTTCTCTGTGGTGCCGGGAACACCGGAATTGGAGAGACAATGAATGGGGACGAGTACTCTTTACAGATGAGAGCAGATTTAGTCTGAGTTGCGATTCTAGACACATACACATCTGGACAGAGCGGGGAACACGCAATAACCCCTTCAACATCATCAAAAGGGACTGTTTTGGAGGTCGCGGAGTTCTCGTTCGAGCAGACATAATGCTTGGTAGCCGGACCGACCTTCATATCTCCCAAGGAGGTTCGTCACCTGGGACTGCTATTGTAACGAGGTTCTTCTTCCTTACATGCGTCTTTTCACAAGGGCTATGGGTCCTCAGTTCCTCTTCATGGACGACAACGCTCCACCTCATCGCACAGTTACTGTCGAAGAGCTGTTGGAGAGTGAAGATATTGAACACATGGATTGGTCGGCAAGGTCTCTGGATCTAAATCCCGTCAAGCATGTACGGAACTTACTAGGGAGACCCGTGGCAGCACGTAACTTATCGCCAGTAACGATTCCGAAACTGCGATTGGTGCTACAAGAGGAACGAGCAGCAGTGTCTCAACAGCTCATTAACAACCACATATCCAGCATGCACAAATGATGTGAAACCTGCCTAGCAGTCAGGGGAAATCATATCCCCTATTAAAGACCGGATGTTTCTTGCTGGACACCCATCACAGGGATGTTTCGGCCTTCAGTCGCATTGCGCTCCATGCTACTTTTTCAATAAAGCTTCTTTTTATCGCTCTGATTTCTCTTTTAGTAAGTGTTGCTTACATTACTCATGTCCTTACGTATTGGGGATCTTACGGTATTAAATGTGTTGATTTGGAAAGCTTTTGTACAAAGTTATATTGAAAAAATCGTCTCGTCCTTAATTTTTGCACACCAGTGTAGTACCGAGTAGTGTTCTTTGAGTTTTCTCTGCACCAGCACTCGTCCGTCTGAGTCGAAAGATGTTCAGTTTGCTTTCACCTGCCAACAACAATTTTTTCTAGTAGTCGGGTATCTTTTGCTTTATCGATTTCTTGAAAGCAAGTCAAAGTTTTCGGATTTTTTTTTTCTTTACTGGCATAAAATTTTTTCTTGGTACTCGCCCATGATATTCCGCAGATCACATTACTCTTCTTACAGTTTCTGAATTTACACATATTCCACATACTTCGCGAGGCCGCCCAGACGGTGTAGTGGTTAGAGGAGGTAAACCGCTGAGTTAGCTTCCAACTCAGGTATACTTGATATAACCATGCAGAACTGGTTACCAACCCAGCTGAAGTTAACCACTAGTTGCCAGGCCGCAGCCTTGGGCTGCCCCGGCAGAGCAGACGACATTTATTAAATGCAAAAAAGAAATATACATGTGCATACAAGGTACTTGAAGAACAGTATAATCAAAATATATATACATATAAATACCAACACAAACACATATATACATATATATTCCGAAGCAAATAAAAATGTACATACTCTCACGCATATTCATATATGCATCTATACATATACATCATAATAGTTAAAGTTTACATGAAGCCATACTATCCTTAGTAAAGGTTAGGTTAAAAAAAAAAAAGAAAAGTATTTAACATGTGCACATACAGTACAGCATTCAGATATATTACAAAATTTGTGTATGAAAACCTGGCTCTGCATAAATACAAAATTACATAGTGAACTGGCATATTACATACTCTGTTACTGACATACTGAACTAGCGTATATATATTTCTAACGTGCATACTGCTATGCTTTGCAGAGCAAGTAATCTCTTCAGATTAATAAATGTACCAGTTTCAAGAAGAGTTAATGCCATACTGAAAGTGTGCTGTCTAATTCTGAGAGAACAATGAGTTGTTCTGCGATACCGAAGGGCCCGGCTTCGAATCCCGGAGAAGTCATGGATGTAAAATTGTCTGTACCTTCGTAGGAGGTAGCGGTGGCCACCTATTAGGTGCCTCCGCAATAAAATGGCCACCACGGCTCAAATGCGCTTTAGCCCACTGCTTGGCCGCGATTGTTTTTGAATGAGCAATAAACGCGCCAACATGGGTAACTCCGTATATCCGCGAACATGGCTGACTGGGTATTTTGAAGCTACGGAAACATGTAGTTTTCGCGCATGCGTATTTCCTATTTTATAAAGAACGATTTTATTGGTAATGTGAGATGACGTAGCGGTTTATTCGAAATTCTTACGTGTTAATTTAAGTAGTTATTTCAGTTGTCGTTGTATTCTTTGAATGCGGTGTTTTTGTGTTGAGTGTTTGCTATTTTCGTACCTTATATTTCGCTAAATACCGAGTCGGTATGGATTTAGCTGTGATGCTGAGAGAGGTGAGTGAATGTACATGTACATTTATTACTTTATTGGAAGTGCAAGTTGCTTAATTTTTATATTTTGTTGCCTTTTATTGAAATAATTTGGCTCAGCTGAAGAACAGAACGCTGGTATCGTTTGCAATTTATTTTATTTTGTTGATTTGTGCACATTGCCTACATTGTGCAATTCGCTGATGTTTTTTTTAAGTTAAAACGGAACGCTGTGCACATGGCATTTTCTTGTAATTTATTTTCGTTATTTTAGCTTATTTTGTTGATTTGTGTACGTTGCCTACATTGTGCAATTCGCTGAAGTTTTTTTTAAGTTTAAAAGGAACGCTGTGCACATGGCATTTTCTTGTAATTTATTTTCGTTATTCTAGCTTATTTTGTTTATTTGTGTACGTTGCCTACATTGTGCAATTCTCAGATGTTTTTTTTAAGTTAAAACGGAACGGTGTGTACATGGTATCGTTTGTAATTTTAATGCCCTTTTAAAAAAAAATTCCTTCTTTCTGGAATGCCATTTTGGTTACGTTTTCGCGGAGCGTGTCGGGAAGGTTATGTAACGGCATAAAATGTGTAAGTATTACAACATAAAATGTAAATAATTAATTTAAAGGTAACTGACAAATATTTTAATGATCGTAATGTTCGTTTTGCATATTATTTTATTATATTTTTGTGGCAACAGTTTCCATACTAATTTATGGTTTAGAATTCTACGTTTTGTTTACAATAGGTTTTCCCGGAGCGTGTCGGGAAGGTTGCAATTAATTGCAAAGACGTTTCGCAGAAACGCGCCGAATTGGCGATTTTCAAAACATCGCCAAGCAGTGGGCGAAAGCGCATTTTCACCGGCCACCACTTCTGGCCTTAGTAGTGGCCAATGTCGTTATAGGCAAGTGCCCGCCATTAGGGAATATATATATGTGTGTGTATGTATATATATATATATTTAGACCTCAGTCTTGGACTCTTTTTAATATTTCTTAGAATAAAGCTTTACATTCCACCAGATAACTTAGATGGTCTTCCAGGTCTTCTTTTGTTTTGAATAGGATTCTGTTTCTTATAAAGCTTAATGATATCAACAACTATCTTTTCTTTTGATGCAAATCAATAATTAATATGGGGGTTTCTAACGATGTTTCCCTTGTTGACCGATGAGTTATTGCAAGGAAACATTAAAATAAAGCAAATGAATTTTAGACTATTGCCTAATTTCTTTATCCAAACCAATTCCACAAAATTTCGTTTTTTGTTTATTGCAGATGATTTTAATTAGAAATTATAAATATGTATTCATAGGGAAAGTATGCTTTATTATTTTATTTCAAAGCTTTCCTTCTATTAGTTAAAAAATAAGAAAATTATAGTGGCCGATCATTTTTGTGAGACTGTATGTATGCTGAATTCAGATTTAATTCATGCATTCAGATTCAGACAAGTAAAACAATAAAATAAAATTTAAAAAAAATGAAAGCTTTCAAATTTTATATTACGCCCAAAGGGCCGTTTTTTTTAACGTTTTGTGAGTTACCTTTATTTATTAAATATCATGTTTTCGCACCTATTTGTCGGTATTCGAAACACGGATCGAACTACCAGTGTTTAGTGACTTTACTGCTCGGCCGTTGGTTGGCTCAAAATTGCTCGGAAATAGTTTAAATTATCTAAGATTAAGTGCTTTTAATAACGTTGAATGTATGGCAATCTTAGGAACAATTATGCTAAGTGAGTATGAATCTTAGGAACGGTTATGCTAGTGAAAGAATTGTTATGTTAAGTGTCATAGTAATGGCAGTATAAAATTTTAAGCATTTTTAGTCAGGGAAGAAACAGATACATTCGGATTTTTGTCCTAAAAATTTATGAGGAATAAAGATTTTTAATAACAGAATGAAGTAATATTCGATAGAAAATATAATTCAACATTTTACTTTAAGCTTTAAGAGGCAGAAAAGCAAAATTTGAATTTCGAAAATTAAAGGTAGGTCAAAGAACTTCTAGGAATTAGTTAAAACCAGCAATAGGAAATAGTGGCGAAATAGTGGAAATAGTTCAGTTATCTGATGATATACGGATTTATGTCGCTATTTGAAACTATAGTCTTAAATCTATTGATGTTGTAATAGATTCTGCAAATGCATTGTCATTTTTAAAGGAAATTTTAAATCTCTACAATAAAGCCCCACCTAACAAAACAATTCTGAATTTTTACAAAGATGATAATCCTGAGCATACTGCCGTGAATGTGCAACTCTTCTTGCCATTTAATAGCCTTAAAATAGTCAACGTCCCTCTTCGGTGTCCAGATTTAAATTACACAGAGCACATTTGCCAAGAAATGGGATATTAAACTCGGAAACGAACTCTTTCTTTAAATCGACGATTCTGTTTACTAATGCATATTGAGTAGAGAAAGAACAGTGCTACAAAATGTCCAGCTGTGGTAAGGTACTGTCTGTCTACGGTAAGAAAACCTCCCGCCACAGTGCCTGGCGGGTGGCTGTCGCTATAGCAACAGGGCTAGTATATTTCAAATAGGGACGAAATATTCCCTATTTCCCTATTTCAATTTCAACGAATTCCCTATTTCAAATAGGGAATAGTAGCTTCCCCACAAAGCGGAGTTAAGGTTGCCAGAAAATGGCAAAGAAATGCAGGTTTGCCAGATTTGGTACGAAATCGTCCATTTGGTGACAAAATTGGCAATATGCCATAGACGGAGCGAGAACATTCTAGAATGCATTCTTAGTGGTTTTCCTTGGAAATGTTCTCCAAGGTAAGTTAAAGTTCCGTGCCTGTATGCGGAGTAGGTATCTTGAATTCAGTAGAGTCTTGAGTTCAGAGATTAGATTTGGAGCGATCGACCGAGTCGGGAACTGTATTTTAGTGCTTTGCCGTGAAACTGTCTTCACCGTTATAGCCTGAAGGATGTGTTGCTGATCGTTTAAGCGCATTTGTCTTAGTTTCTCGACCACCGTAACTCGCCTTTGGAACTGTCTTCTGTAATATAGACGAATAAATTGTGTTTGGATTCCTCATCAAGGGTTATCATCAGTTACCCGAAACTCACGAATCCGTAGAACCGCAAAAATAGGCTATAAATAATTAACCATCTAGTTCAACTGGACCAGAAACCCTGAACGTCTGAATGTTTAATACTTAAATGATTTCGGAAAATCCATTGCACAAATCAGTACTAAATTTGGGTATTTACGTATTAAAGCAATCACCTTGGCGCAATTTGGAGATTTTGTACAGATGAAAAGGGTAAAGTTACTTATCAGGTGCACGATGGCGGTTTTAGCGCCTTTTTTTAGAAAGACTCCCAAATTATCGGTAATTATCGCAAGTCGGTAAACATTATAAACATATGAAAAATATACTTTAGCAATTTAAAATACAAATTTTAATTATTAAATAAGACTTACCTGATACAATAAAAAATAAAACATATACTTCTTCAACTCTCTCCGGTACGCACCAGAGGCCGAACACTGGTAGTTTGGACCGGAGTTCGAATCCCTGCGATGAGCTGTCTATCTTCTCCATGTTACGTATATACGAGCCAGTTTCCCTTAGAAAGTCCTCCACGAAGGCATCTCTCTCCTTAGGCAGATGGCCCTTGTGTGTTTTGCCGGAATCATATAAACCAAACAATACCATAAGATCTTTCTGTAATTTTTTTGCTCTATTCCTCTTTCGAAGTATACAGCGGCCAGCTTTCGCTTGAAAAAAACATCGGAGAATTGCAGAGTCTCGGCTTCGTGCAAACCTTGGCGGCAGTGGTTATTTAGGAAAGGCATTTCCTCGTTGCTCCCTTTAGAAAATGTTTAACAAAATTCTGTGTTCCTGTAGAAATTTTACCGCAGTTTCTTTCATTGCTGGTAAATTCTATAAACTCATATTTTAAAACCGAGTTCAAGACAAAAATATCATGATTTGTCTATGAAAACCGTTGGAACATGGAATGTAATAAAAAAGAACGCATACGAAAACGGCAGCGTTTCTTGACTGAAGGATGTTATAAACACGGTTGTGTGTATGGTTGCCAGAGTTTGGCACGTACTAAAAATCTGGCGACTTCCACTAAGGTTGTTGTATTAATTACGTGAGTACCTAAATTTGCTTTAGAATTAATTTTAATCGGTGCAGTGATCCTTTAATTAATTCATGTCTGGCAATTTTTTAAAATTTAAGTAAAAGTTTTCAAGTTTACTAAAATAATCGTTTTTCGAAGTACAACGCTAAGTAATTTCACCTAAATTAAAAGGTGTCAGTCTGATTAAATATTTTTAAATGAATGTAGCATAACATTCATAATTTCATTAAAGACTTTAAAATTTATTTCTGGATCTCTAATGCTATGCTCATGAGAATCTTAGCTAATATGTTGTTTAGTTATAAAAATCAGATTCTACTCTAAAATATCTAACTAGTTCTTAGAAAATCTCTTTTCTTTGCAATGATCAGTATGCTTTAATTTGCTTCATTATATTACATATGTTTCACTTATAACATACATTCAAGATAATATATCCTAGTAAATAAGCAAAAGAAAGTCTCACTGTTTTTACGCGAGTTTGACTGCTTCCTGTTTGACAGAAACTCATATCAATTTTCACTAGCAACTATTGTTGGGAATCATGAATTTTGGTAGTTTGGCATCCTAGTGGTTTAAAATACTCTCAGTTCAGCTTTCCCGGCTGGTGACAAGAAGGTGACATGTATTGTTTTGTGGTAAGGAAATTTTTGTGGTAACTTTATGCTGAAAGTAAGGTAAAACTCTTTTTGTCGAGCAACGAGCAACCGTAAGGCACATAAAAGTCTCGCATATAAAAGAATTTTTTCCATATGCAAAAAAATCTCTGTTCCCTGTTCTTTTAGTTTTTGCAATCATGGTTGCGTTGGTTTTGTCTTCTGTAATCTTCCACTTTAAGTGTAAAATCTGCTAGTAATTTATCTGAGCCGCAAAATGCATTTTCTACCTACCTTTTGCATATTTCGGAAAGCTACTTTTATTACGTTGAAAGAACACGTGTGCGTTATGATACATGTATTAAGAAAGAAATAATTAGATTTTTATTCAAAAGCAGTTTCCTTTGTGCAACGATTGATTGTTTAGATTTCAACAAGTCGCTTAATATTTAAAGAAATATTCTTCTTCTGTCTCTATTCTTCGAAAAATAATCTATTACATTTTTTTATTGAGTAATACTACTTTCGACATTATATTAAGAATTATATATAAACGTCTGAATTCCCTTATGAGAACATAGGTTTCTCGAACATTTCATCATGCCACTGACTCTTAAGATAACGGTAAGGACATTTTTGTGGTAACTTTAATGCTGAAAGTAAGGTAAAACTCTTTTTACTTTCTTGTACGAACTATTGTAATCGCGAAAAATTTCGGGTATCACATTTCAAAGAAAATATCCATTTTGATAGCTCTCGAATCCACTTGAACGATGTTCTTGCATTGACATCTGCACGTGCGGACAGAATAAAAGACACTTTTTCCCAAAATGCATAGTAAAATGGATTTAAAAAGGATTCAGAAGAGATATTTTTCGTGACGTCTGTATCCCGCATAATTAAAAAATGAGTAGCCTTAGAACGCTGAAATTTTGTATATGGGACTTACATGTGCATCTCCCTGTTTGGTTGCAATCGGTCGCACATACCATCTCTGTTACCCTGCTCAGTGAACTCAGTTTTTTTACTATTCTTATATATTAATAAATTGTGTATTTTTCTCCTGAAGGGATTGAATTATACAGTTCTTATGTTCCGATTAAGGTTTTTATGATTTTCATTAATTTGCATGCAATAATTGTAGAATCATCAGCAATTTAAAAGTTCAAGTGTTGTTAAGCCTAACGAGGTTGCTATTTATTTACATTTGAAACTATTAGTAGAATAATGAATTAAGTCAGTTTGTGCGCCAACTTCAGTGTTTTTTTGGCACAGAAAGTAAACTTTCAGTTTTGTACACCAAAAGATCTGTATTCCTACCCGCTGCCGAATTGCTTGTTTTTGCGTAGAAACTCCAATTTTAATGATAAAAGTTGCCTTTTTTTAGCTATTTTTAACTGTATTTGATGTTTATGTTTTTCTGTATTTTACAATTTTTAATGAAGATGCTTTGAGTTTTTATGTATTTTTGCCTTGTCTTAAAGTGAAATCGGAATTAATTGAATGAGAAATATAGTGAAATTCGAGGAAATACGTTAAAATGAAATGCTGCAAAAAATGTGTATAATTTAATAGGCCGTACAAGGAGTCATGAGGGATCCACATGAGATATTTTTTTTTGGCAATGATTTATATCATGGTTTGCATATGCCTTTTTATGGTTTTAATGTCTTCTTTAAGTAGTTTTCTAAATAATAAAGAAATTGGAAAATTTATACTGAAAATTTAAGTTTGTCTGCTGTACTGAAATAGGAATTCTAAACAGCTGCAAATTATGAATGCAACTCCTTTTGAATGACTTTCAACATCCTGCCAAATGGTTGTTAAGTAAATAAAAGTTGAAACATCTGTTTGATAAAATTAGTAGACAAACTAAGATTAATTTCCACATGCATCTTCTATTTAACAAACTATTTCATATAATATGTTCTCTTCAGCATCTAGAAAAATGAAACTCCTGGGATACATTTGCCCTTTATGTGAGATTCAGTATTCTTAGAACAATTTTTTTGCTCTGCAAGCAGACTACTACGTTTTGAATCCTGTTTAAATACTTGTATTCGAAACTTAGTTTTCATTCAGTTTTTATATTATTACAGTATTGCCAAGCAGGGCATTTTTAAACATAATCCTTTTTGCAAAACAGGTAACAGTAAATGCGAACTTACAGTTATTACTTGCAGTGAATCTAATAGTGACAACGAAGTAATTTATTTAAGTAATTTTTCCAATAAAAACATGCCAGAATAGAATTCCTTTCAGTGCTTCTTCTAACTCAGAAAACAGACTCAAAAATCGTTTATTACACTTTTTCAAATGTTGCAAACCATTTATAAAGCCAATGAGATATGAACATTTTGTAAAGAAATACGTTTTAGATAAATTTTTTATAGCATATAAAATACAGGTGTCTTTGAATTACTTAGGTTTCACATCTTGGATAAACTGCGATCCTGTTTATTCTATACAGTTTCAATAAGTAGAGGTATTTTAACAAAATGATTTTTTTTTTAAATGTGGATATTTGTACAAGTTTCTCTTTATGTTTGGTTTATGTAAGTAAAAGTTTTATTTATCTTCACTTATCATTCTTACTGGAAAAAGAAAAAAAGTAATTTTGCATGCCTTAAAAGGTTAAGAAACATTTAATAAAAAAGAATGCCGCGAAATTAATAAAATTTTAATTATTTTTATAATTTCAATTCTTTTGAATTACAGAAAGGATTTAATATGAATAAGATTTTAAAATAATAGCTGCATCCGGATTTAAAAAATCTTCCTCACAGCTGATAATTTTACTAAATCGAGATTATTCCAGAAGCAATAAAACAAACATAAAATATGTAACGAAATCGAAAAAATATATACTTATTTAATTGTAAAGATGCAATCAAGCTAAATAAATGAGAACTGTAGAATTCGGCAGAACTCATAATGTATAAATACAATCATACCACCGGTAAATAACCTTTTTTTTTTTTTAAATTTATTACTCTCTAAGACAAATAACAATTACAGGAATTTAATAGATAACTTGTATCCGATTTTTCCTCCAAGGAAATACCATACTGTATCATGCGCCAGTTGTCATTACTTCCGTAGAATTGGACGGCGCGATTCGATATTCGAGGCACTTATTATCCCGTTCTATTCTGTTTTGCCATTTATCAATTAACGTTTGACTTCTGTCAATCCCTGTCCCACTGCGTCACGCATTCTTCCAAAACCGCGATGGAAGTCGTCCATGGCCAACAACTTCTAAACAGTTACAAGGCCTGAGCCAAAACCAGTAAAGCTTAAAAAAAAAACGTTGTTAAATTTTTATAAGATATTTTCTTCTTCCTTTTCGCGTGGATGTTACTAGAAGCACGTTCGTTCGCTTAACCGGGAGGTCCAGAGTTCGAATCCCGGAGAAGGATTGCGGATTTATCATGCTTTCTGATTTTGCAAAAGTATAATAGAATCTACGAGCGGTATTCGAGCTAAAAAAAATGGTGGTGGACGATAATTCGTCACCACCAGAATTCGGTTACTGGGTCCTCTAATCTCCAGTCACCCTTTAAAAAGGCTAGTATATACTCGTAGTAGCAACGGAAGACGTGAGCACCATTCCTCTACCATTACGGTTAATCGGTTCTGCCCACGTCCGCCTTTGTCTAGTATTTATTCTTAGATTTTTACATGGCCATATTGTGGCTGGTTTACAAATAAATTCTATACAATAATTGTATTCACATTAAGATAAATTATTACATAAATTTTGGTTAGAGAATTTTCTCTAATGAATTTCTTTCTTTTGTAATTTCTCTTTATTTTTAAGCAGTCTATATATCTTTTCTTTATCTTGAAGTTTTTCTTTTGTTAATTGCAACCATTCAAGTAGAATGTTGTCCAAGTCCTCTTGCAAAATTTCTTTCAGTTTGCTGCAGTTCTTTCATGAGTTTCTCAGTTTCCAGGTTTCTATTTTATTCCTCATCTTATACCTTATATATTGTGCTAATGTCTTCCAGAATAGTCCTTTTTCTTTACAAAGTTTTTCGTCTTTTCTTTTTGTATGTCACTGAAACCTATGTCTTTTGGACGGTCACACAAAATCAATAGGAGATGCTTTCTTGTCAAGTTGATTTTCAAGTCTATAATATCTTTATGACAATTTAACTACCAATGCGTCATGTCTTCATAATCGCGAAAAGTCAGTATTGATTTTTCGTAATTTGAATTCATGGACGTATTAAATGCATGCCCATTTTAAATGTAATATGTAGTATATTTTTTGCTAGAAATTAATCACTTTTTCAAATTTTAAACACTGATGTTATTTGTTTTACTTCATTGTACAATAGATTGCATTTATTACTTTACTCCTTTATTTATTATACTATTAAATCTTTATTATAACTTGTTATATGAAATTATATTATTTGACATAAATCTTGCTCAATTTTGTTAGGATGTCCATTGTTTTTGTGATTTTTTTGCACGATGTATTTTTGTTTTATTAAGAATTTCCTAAAAGCTTGAATAATTGTTGTTAGCATTTTAACATGAAAATCTTTAGTGAGTGGGCAGTTAGTAATGTAATATTCAGGCGTTCCCAGGTTGGTATATTAACACAGGTACTTGTATTTCGCACACAGGTACTTCAAACACAGGTACTTGTGTCTGAAATACAAAACCTTTCGAAATATTCGGGGAAAGGTCCGTGGCCTGAAGCAAAACGTCCGTGACCTGAAATAAAAGAATGTTGGCACCAAAAGTTATTGTCATGTATTATTTTTAAAGAAATAATATAGCGAATATAGCAAAAGTATGACAACTCAAATAAAAGCATATTATCACCAAATGTTATCGCCATGTATTATTTTTAAAGAAATATATAACGAATATGAAAAATATATATGGCAACATTTAATATTCTATCCGGAATTCTAAAGATATGCTACTTTTAAATATTCTGTGATTTTGCTGTTGCTTTGTGTCATGGCGTAAGGAAGAAAGTTAAATAAATAACCTTCACATAGCAAAAAGATGATAAAACTCCCAAAAAGTTGTGTAATTCATCTTACTGGAAAACTGAACATGGATATGATGAACAGAAAATACACAGAGAAAAATTAATCGCAACATTTGTAAGGTTTTAGTTAAACTAACAAAGTTTTATTTTAATTTAAATCTTTCTATCCCTTCTCATTTTCAACTTCCCATTAGAAGAAGCGCGCGTTTTCAGCTTTATGCTAATTTGAAGTGGAGCCAAGTTATATTTAAACCAGAGGTAGAAACCTCTCAGTGTGAGAGAGCTTTTAGTCTCAGATCACGGTCACTCTATTCGACGTTCGTTTGACTAGCTAGCATTTAAATTCTAAGCCATAGCGCTTTACGTGATTGCTTATTGAAATAAATCCAAGTGCGTCAGTATTAGTAAATCTTGCTATGCACCATTTAGTTTAGAGGCCAACCTCGCGTAATAGCTCTGTGAGCAACGACTAATTTAATTTCTATTTAGTTTTAGTTTAAATTTGATTGTTCATTTTAGACCCAAGTGTGGTCTTTACTTTCTGTATCCTTCCCGAGTTGGGAAGTGGTTTGTAAATAATAGTGATTTAATAAAAGAGGATTTTAAATCCCTTTCAAGTGCAGTTCTTCTACCACTGAATCACAGTATTCTACCACAGAACATAGCTGCATTCAGCTCCCTGTTCAAGATCAGGACTTAAGGAGTTTCACGAAGATGTTTGCCAAGAATATGCACCGAACACTCAGCCCTGACACATTTAACGGAAATTCTAAATATATGCTCTTTTATGTAAGTTTTTAAATTTTGCTGTCGAATTTCATGTAGCGTAAGTGTGAAGAAAGTGTTGTTTAATAATAAAGCTAAAAGGCCTAGCTCCTCTTGTTAAGAAAGCTGAACATTGGTATCATGAATTGATGAAAAGATTGAACAATGCACACACTATTAGGAATTCTAAAAATATACTTGCAAAATTTTGTGATTTTACTGTTGAATTTTAGGTGAGGTAAGTGCAAAGAAAATGTTTAATAACAAGGCTGAAGGCAAATTGGTAAACAGCGAGAGTATGAAAAACTTTAACAAACTCTGGTGCGACTTTAAAATCTAAATCCTTTCAGATATTTTTTTCTTCTCCTCTGGATAACGGAAATAACTATAGCAGTGACTAAGTACATCCAGTTTTACCTTTATAGAGATTTCCTTCTAGCAACGCGGTTTCGATACAATACTTTAAAAAGCAGTGGGCAGAGTACTTTTAAAAAGGTTAAAGGTCTAAGGTTAACTTAATTTCAAAAATAGAAAATAAGGGTTGATATTACTTATCATTCAAAAATTTTCCTTTATTTCTGCTGTCAGCTAAAGACATTTCATTAGTCAAGAAGACCATTGGTAAGTTCAGAAAAGTTTTTAACGTAATTCGAATAACATACCATGGTTTCAATATACATCATATTTCTGCTTTCTTCCCAATGTAAAATACTTACCTATTAAGCATTAGTCGAGAATTATATATGACGCTGTTAATAATTTAAATGTCTTAATGCAAAAATGTTGCCTAGGGTGCATCATCGGAGCAAATAGTACTGAATCCTTAATATAAGGGGTAGACAACACATATACAGTTAAACCTTACATAGAAGTGAATCCAAAGATTTGATTTTGGGCTTTTTTGGAAACCTGCGTTTTTAGCATAGCGGTCTCAAACTCAAATGCATGTGTGGGGCCGAATGCATATTCTGAAAGTAACTGAAAGGCAGCAAAAGGAAAAGGATTTTTTTAATAAATAAAAAATTGTCAACTAAATTTTAAATTTTACTTATTAAATATTTATGAAACAGTACATAAACAGCAATAATAACGACGTATGGCAAAAAACTGCAACTTATGTTATATTTTTTTTCTGAAATCTAAAGATGAAAGAAATTTCTGTTCGTTACACATTGTAATTCAAACGTAGTGACACCTAAATATTAAATTTTATGACAGAAATGAATTTCAAATAATGCTAATATTAATTTCAAATAATACTAATAAATTATCTACTAAATAACTTATTTTTAACTTCAGTTTTAAATTAAAAAATTGCGATAATTTTCCAAGCAAGAAAAAATTTGAAAATGTATAATCAAAACATAATGTGTAATCATAATGCATTCTGATTTTACATTACAAAACGTAATGTAAAATCAAAATGTATAATAAAAAATTCAATCAATCTCTTTCTTTCCTTTATTAAATTTTTCTTCGATGCGTACATCAACGATGTATTTATTTGTATATAATACATAATTATAAACTTACCTGTTTTTTACTACAACTTTCAGTTACAGCACCTGATGGCGTTTTGATTTTAATGAAGTTTATAACCTTTGGAGAAAGTTACTAGAAAATAACTTCATCACAAATAGCAGATTCTCATTGGCCAATCTGGATAATTTTTTAGACTACTTAATTTACAACTGAAGAAAAAAAATATTCACATATAATTTCACTTTTCATTCTTATTGTACTCTTATTGTTACGAATTGGGAGGACGCGGTAAGATAGTTTCCTCGCAAGGCGGGTTTAGGGTTGCCAAAAATGGCAAGCGGAGGCAGGATGGGCAGATTTGGCGCAGAATCGCCCAGTTGGCGACAAAATTGGCGCTGTACTGTAGACGGATGAGAATATTCTCGAACGAATTTTTACCGGTTCGGCCTAGAATGTTCTCGAAGACAGGCCAAAAGCTATATAAACCCTGCCTGTACGCGGAGTAGCAGTCTAATGTCGAGCTGGTCGTCAAGTCTATCGCGAGTTGATGCATCGAGAGTGTGCATAGTTGAGGCTATCGAGTGCATTGCGAGTTGTAGCGTGGAGAGTCTCGAGGAGAGTACGTTGAGTTCCGAGAACGACCGAACCGAGTCGGAAGCTGTAATCTAGTGCTTTGCCGTGAAGCTGTCTTCACTGTTATGGCCTGATAGTCTGAAGGCTGTGTTGCTGATTGTTTCAGCGTGTTTGTCGTACTTTTTCGACTACGGTCGGTAAACGTGTTTTTGGGGCCGAGTAGTACTGGCTAATAAATTGCGTTTCCATTCTTCGTGAAGCGTTGTCGTTAATCACTCCAAATCCACGAACCCGTAGAACGCAACATTTTTGTAAAAAGTTTCAACTCATGGTATTGTTGCGTGCGTAGAGGTCCGTAATGGATTGAATGCACACAGGTCCGATGATAGCTTGAAAAAAATTATTTTCCTAAAAGAAAAACTTTACATTTCATACTTTCCACAAAAATACTCGTACAGCTGTTGTCAATATCACATAGCAGAATCAGTAATTATCACTTCAAACTACTAAGAACGTCAATCACAACACAATGCATAGCGCATTTATAAAGCGAATAACTCTTATACCTTTCTTCAAATCCTTATCGTAATAATTAATGTTATAATAATGCTAATTAATTTACAAGAAAAGTATTCATGGGCCCACCAAATTGCTTCGTAGGTCGCATGCAGCCCTTGGTCAACCTGTTTGATACTTATTATCACTACATCTCATTAGCGCTAGTTCTGCAATGAATGTGAGAAATTATTATAATTCATACCCTGACAAAGGTAATTGTTGTAAATATTATAGTTACTGCAAACAGTCGTAGTTGTCTGAAAATAACTATTGATACATAAAATTAAGCATACTGAAAATAAATATGCTTAAACCTGAACTTTTATTTTCCCATCTAGATATTTGTGTTGTCAGCTCTGAGCTCAGCATTAGGTTACAATTACCAAGGAATCCACCCTTTGGCTGGATATACTGCTTTACTTTACATTCGGCCAGAACAACTCAACTCCGCCTTCAATTTTATGAACGGAATTCATAGCGATCAACCTTTTAAAACCCCTTCGCCTCTTGAACTCATATACAGAAGACAAGCTGGCAGATTCTCACCTGTTGATGCACTACCTCGAGAATACAAACCTCTTGCCACGTCACCACGGCATAGAACTTACGAAACTGGTTTGAAATACAGAGACCGCGGACTGAATTATAGGATGCAAGAATTCCACCGACCTTCACCTTTGACAGTCAATGCTTTCAATCCACTTCAAGACTATTTAGGGGATAATTACCATTTGGCACTAATGTATATCTGAATACGTACGAATGTCGTAGGTAAGTGCTTATCTTTCATTTTTACATCTAAATTCAGTTTGTAGCATTCATTATTTTAATTAACCAAATTATTTTTAGTTTGAACTTTCCTATCGAATTCTCAAAGTTTCAGTTGTTGCCCGAATTTAGCGCGAGTGAGATATTTATGCAAATCGCATATATCTGTTAGCAGTTTAAAAGGCAGGAGTTAACGAGGGGAAAGACAGAGCCTTGGATTTATCGCCGTAAGGCTGTGCGCGCAAAGATTTCCTCTGTCTACTGAAAGTTCGCCTTCATAGGCAATTTGCAATTACCAGTGTTTGCTAGTGAAAATTCGCATTTATTGCATTTCACTAAGAGTTAAGCTTCCCTCGCCGTCCTTGGAGGAACTGAATTTGTTAACACACGTTATTTTCATATTATTTTAGTTCAGCCCAAGTAGTGGCTTACTCTCAATTTGAAGAGTTGTAAATATTTGAATTAAAGGGTCACTTTTAAACCCTCCTTCTGACTTTGTAGTTCTTCAACACTAAAGGACATAGCCTAGATCTGCTCACTGTCCTCCACATAAGGTTTCACAGTTTATGCTCATGAAGAAGGTCAAGAGATTGAAGGAGAAACCTTATAAGTTGTGTGTGTATATGTGTGTATATACACACAAAAATGTATGTATATATATATATATATATATATAAAGTCAAAATCTTGAAAAGTATGAATGAATACTTTTTACTTGAATTGTATGTCAAATTGTATGTCAATAAAGTCAAAATCTTGAAAAGGAACGAAAAAAAAATGTCATGTTAAATACTTGAAGGTTAAACAGATTTTCTCCGTGTAACTAAATAAACTGGTAAAATACAAATTAAAGAGAATTTTAAATTGAAAACAAACATTTTCATTTCAAAGAGGAATAATTATAAAAACCGGGAAAATTTGAACATATTAAAATCAAAACAATAATTTTTTTAATCTCTTGTGTTTAGCGCTTTAAACAGAACTTTTTAGGGGAAAAGTGTTTTGAAGCCTTAAACCAAGTTGATTAAAGAGTGACGAAAAACATGTTTCGTTCCATTGAATTCCCTGAGATATTAAACCCATATTATAT
>KK115057.1:355655-371857 GCA_000611955.2 Stegodyphus mimosarum | reverse complement strand
TTTACCAGAGAGAATCCCATCAGGGTCCTCACACATAACGGCTCTTCATAATTGTTTCACCACTAACATGTGAACACTTGAGATTAATAAAAGGAGACACCTTATCGCTTCAGACTCACTGGCGAGTGCGATGAGCTGAAGTCCAATCATGAGCGAGATAGAGTCATTTGAATCCCACTATGCATTCATCAAAAGTAGTAAAGCCCTGAGTATGCTTTTCAATACAAATAAAGTAATGCAAATATTATATGAAAATACCACTGCTAAGGCCGGAAGTGGTGGCCATTTTATTGTGGAGTCACCTACAAAGGCTGCCATTGTTACGTCCTATGAGGGGACAGACAATTTACATCCATGCCTTCTCCGGGATTTGAACCCTGGCTCTTCGGTATCGCCATCGGCTCCCCTAACCACTATACCGTCTGGATGGTAGTTTAACAAATGTGAAAATAAGAGCAATGCAGGCAGTTTACCAACATGTCGGAAAGTTTGAACAAAAGATTTATAGTCTTAAAATGCTTGAAAACAGCTTTTAGTGGCCTTTTCTCGAGTATTTTACGTGGAGTCTGTCAGCAACTGAAGTTCACGAACTTTTAAGTTTTTAATATAGCCAGAAATTGCAGTTAAAAAGACTGGAATTTTCTGTTTAAATGTGATTTCGTCATAAATTATGCAAGTTGAAAATCCACTGGATATCTTGCATGGGTGAAATCCATGTTAATTGTGAAAGAGAAAATTCAAGAATTTTAGTTAAAAATTCTGCTTTTCCAGAATCCTCAAAACAAAATCCTATAGACATTAAAAGGACATTTATAGGACGAAATAATGTGATTGCGAATTTTAAAATTTCATATAAGTCCCTGGATTTAATCATAATTTTTCGTGAAAGAGTTAATAAAATTAAACTTAGTTTGTTTAGTTGCTTTCGTTTTTCAATACGAGTTCTATTTAATTATTGAACAGATTCAGAGGCCTGAGATCATCCAGTTCTTTGAAACGTCCTTCTGGAAGCAGCTGCGGCATTAAACCTCCGAGCATTACGGGTTTGGCCCTGAAATTTCAAAGTTCCTCAAAATGTACTGAATAAGTGCTATTTTTTATTATAACTCCAAAAATGACCCTCTCACATTGTACCCCGCCTCTTTACCTTCTAATATGCGTCAAACTCAAAATCGGATTGATCAGTATATGGCAGAACATTTCCTGTATAACGAATGGGAAAACCATCCTCCGATAACGAGCAGTTTGGATGACCAAATTGAAAACAACTCTTAGCTTATTTTATTCTTTGTAACGTAGGCAATCAACATAAAAAAAAAGAAAATAAAATTCTCAATAGTAATTTCAATTCTCAGCCTATTGGAAAAGTGTAAGAGCTTTGGCATATTTCAACGTATTTGTAGTAAAGACTCCATTATGCGTTCTATCATGGCACATGACATTAAAATAAAGTCCTATTGAATTATGGTCTAAAGCAGAGATATACAATGTTAGTTCATTAACCTTTTTATAAGAAAAGAAATCGAGAATATTTGCAGATTTGATGTTATAATGTGTTGGTGAGTTTGAAGATAAAATTCAAAATCCTAACAATTAAACAAGCTATTTCGGCCGATGTTTCCAGCATTTCTGATATTTCAAGGATGGTTGGTTGGCTTCAATTTTCCACTTAAAATAAAACGATTATTTAGGACAGTAGTCGTCACTTAATTTGAATCATGTTCGTCCACGATTATTTTGATAACATTAACCGAATGATAACGTTAAACGACAAGGAAAAGTATTCTTAAAAACAATGTTGAAATTTAACTAATTTAAAATAAATATAACTAGAAAAGTATAAATATATTCTGATGCAAAGAAGAAAAAGAAACATCATGAAGAAAGTGGCTGTTATTGAAATTAAATGCGCATAAAGCTCATACGCAAGTGATGAAATGATTAAAATTTCAAGGCTATAGGACCCATCAGTAGTTAGCAATCTTACATTGAATGCTCAAATCAGCATCTGGTGAAATTCCCGTGGTGGGGATGCATGCTTGTAAATGTTGATGTAAGATGTGATAAAGACTCTTAATCTCATTCTGCCAGATATTCCTCAATTGTTGCTCCCGATCTGCAACATTTCAAAACGGGGTCTACCATATCTCATGGAAATTCGATTGGCGAAAGGTTTAGTGTCCTTGCTGGCCAACGAAGAATATCAACAGCTCAGAGACAATAAAGAGATATGCGAGCCGTATAGTACCTAACATTACTGTTGAAAATGGTTCCAGGATAGCGTGCTATGAATACGAACGGATGTCGTCAATATATCTCTGAACTTTTAAAGTTGTAGTCAGGATGACTAGAGTCTACTTACTGTCGTAAGAGATAGCATACCATACTATCACACTAGGGGTAATGGCTGTGTGCCTCTGTAAAACAAAGGCTGACTGGAACAGCCGACACTGTCTATTCCACACACGGATACGATGGTAATCTGGTTCAAGACTGATTCATCGCTGAGCACTATGCTATGCATCCACGATGATCGGCTACGACTGCGCTCCAGACGACGTTGTCAATATTGTGGGGTTAGAGGCTGACGCCATAAGGCCAATGTGAGCGCAACCGCGCCTCAGCAAAGCGCCATAAGATGGTGGAATGTGCCACGCGTGATACGGAAAAGGTTGCAGCGCATTGAAATAGCGTACAATGATATTGTTGGGTTGGCAGTTCGGGCGCACAGCCATCCGATCTTGTTTCTCATTCGTGTACCTGCGCGTTCTGGAGACTTGATTCCGCCAATGAGTACCTTGCAGTAATCATTGTTGACAGCATATTTACTCAGATGTTTCCATACGTTGTAGGTGGCTGCAGTCTGCATCCCTACTGTGGGACCACATTCAAAGTAATCCATTTGTCTTCGATAACTTCGTAACGGCATTATCGTGTCTCCAGGGAACTGCAACTCGGATAACGAGAAAAGATTAACCATCTGCAACTATTACCTCTTTCCTATGATGCTAGTCACGCAGTAGAAATGCGCCCTATGACCAAAGTTAATATTCAGTGGCCTTGAAAATTTACTCATTTGCATACTAGATTTCGAGATGTTAGGATTATTTCTTAAAGATGCTTTAACACCAAAAGAGTGTAGGTACTTTCGCACCATTTTAGTCAGGAAAATGTAAAAGTTAGTTTATGAACTGTTCATAACGTTCCTGAAAATTATTTGACTGTTACTGTACCCCTAATCTTAATACTCAGAGGGAGTTCGTTATTGGAGAAGAATCTGCCAATTTAAAGCAATGTAAATTTTAAAATGAGGAGAAAAAAACAAATGGTTAAATTTGACCTAGATGCTTTCAAAATTTTTATTACAGGAGGAGCAATTTCTTCATAAATATTTTTACTTCTGTAGAAGAGAGACCTCTGTCTGGTCACTTTCAAAATCAATAGAGTTATTGAAAATCTACGACAAACTAAGTTTGTTTTTTCCCCTAACTTTAAATGATTGATAAAGATCGAAATCAAGCTGTAAATTAATCTCTTATTTGGCGACATTTCTGTCACTTGGCTATGTTTTTGTCAATTTTACTTCAGTTTAAAAATTTTATTCTTTAATATTTTGATCATATTAACCGAATTATTGGTCACAATAAGTGATGCATTTTCCATGTTTTCTTATACAAATATGCAAGGCTTTGCATGTTTTCTTATTCAAACATAGGAGACAAATATGCGAGACTTGTAATTCGATAGCAGAATTCGAATGATAATTTGTGATCACATTAAGCGGCGTCTGCTGTATTGAAGGAATTTCTAGATCAGAAAAGAATTGCTTTACATGAATAGGACTTTGGTGCTATATACATACATTAAGCTCCTCGATTATTAATTTTTCCGAATAAATCATTTGTGTTTCATGTAGTGATTTGACTGTGGGAAAATGTAAACTCACGATTTTTATTGTCAAAAATACAAATATTTTCAAATTCCTCCAATTATGTAATAAATAAATAAGAAGAAGTTTCAATAATATTATTCACACACTATGAATTTATTTATACAATTAAAGATTATCGTGATAATTTCAACGAAATTTACGAAAAAGATTATAAAGTTCTTTAATTCATTTAAAAACTTTGGAGGACGAATTTAAATTAAATAGTTATTTGACTTTTCTAATTTTTGCTATCCCCTTTTCTTTTTTCGTTTCTAAATTTTTCTCGTTTCAGCATTACTTATGGTGTACTCTCTTGTGGTGACCACCTGCTACAGACGACCCCATTTGTAAGTATTCAGTACTTTTCTGAGCGCTAATAAATATAGATACTAATAATTATAATATTCTTCTTTAAGAAGACCAGCCCCTAAAATGATTAATACTATCAAATACATGGATTTTTAACCACCAAAAATGCTCGAATTTCAGTATTAGTCTAAAATGTTTCCAAGTACTAGACAAATTAAGAAGTGTATCTCCAACAGGAAAAATTACACTAATGTACAAAACTTAAGCAACAAATTAATTTTTCAACATGCAACCATGAAATTGTTGAAAAGGGCTTTTTGATATCAGTACATGAAAAGCCAACTCAGTAAAAAGGTGATGTTTATGCAAATATCAGCACCATGACACCAGAGGGTACGTCAAGGCACGCAAAGAGTCTTAAAAAATAGAAAGGAAGGCACATTTGCAGGCACTCCCCTGTAAGTGAAAGTGAGACTGTACGTGCAGTATGGCTTCAAGAAAACACCAGGAAGCCTTACACGTGGTAAAATGATTGGCAAGCTTGAGCGTAGTTTGATATCTGCCACCCAAGAGTTCTGCAGTTGATAAAAACGCAATTTCATGAGCTGGGAGTGCCTTCAAAACAACATGTACAGCTGTAAGAAAGGTTGGTGATAGTCGGCCAAGGGAAATAACCATCACTGATGGCAGATACATTGCCTGGAAGGCGGACAGAGATCAAAACCAGACAGAGGCTACATTGCTCAACAGCTGTGCATGGCAATCAGACAACGAATCTACCGATTTACTATGGCTATACGACTCTAGAAAGGTGACCTATTCACTCGTGGTTCTGAACGCTGCGTGCCATTGAGAGCAACCCACTGGCGGTAAAGTTTACAGTGGTGTAGAGCGTATAAGGAGTGGATACCTCATCAATTGAAGTCACGTTCTTTTTACCGAAGAGAGACGTTCCAGTCTGACAAAAGATTCTAGGCGCCATTTGATATGGTGAAAGATATGGAAAGAGACAGCTGGAGTGGTCTCGGCTTGCTTCTATGGGGAGGCATATGATGAACGGATGGACAATGCTCCACATTTTTGACAGAAGTTAACTTACGAGATCGTTATGGTGATGAAGTTATCCTCCCTCACATGCGTCTGTTCCGCCGTGCCATTAGTCCTGACTTAGTTTTTATGGATGATAATGCACGGCCATACAGGACTCATGCTATTGAGAAGCTCCTGGAAAATGAAGATATCCACAAAATGGATTGACCAACGTAGAACTTTACTTTAGGAAAACGTCCAGTGGCACGATCTTACCCTCCAGAGAACCCCGGACAACTGAAAGCGATGTTCCTTGAAGAACGGGAACGCTAAACCCAAAAATGTTTAGGTAATATGGTATTGAGTATCGAAAGAAGCTGCAGCCAACCAATGCAGTTAGGGCAGTTCATATCCCTTATTAAGGCTCTTTGGTTTGTTGTTCTGTCCCTTGGTAAGACAGGTTTTTGTACCAATGTCATTCTGTCAACAATTTTGAACTATTTTGATTCTAACAATTTTGAATACGGTAAATGGGTTATGTAAACTAGTTATTACCATTGCTAACAATTGTCTTCCGTAACAAAGTCACTGAAGACCGAAATTGATAATCGTCAAAGACTGATGTTGTTTGGACATAAACGTTGTAAAGACAGTTTACTTTATTTTGTAATACATATTTCGTTTTAAATTTTCCTAAAAATGTTACTTGTAAATATTTTTGTTTCTTAACGGTTTGTCACTTTCTTGTGCTTGCAATACTTTTCTTGCCGAAAATGCAAGAGTCTTGTTTATATTGTACTTATATAGAAATGTTTATGTTGTACTTCTATAGAACTATATATAGAAATCTCGTATAGGTTTTCTGTGCAGTGAGTACATTTTAAATTCCGCGGTTTAAAAGAAATGTATAGTTTCAAATTTCATTACACGAATTCAGTACTGGATGTTTCTGAACTAGCTGAACAAAATTTATAATTTAAGGCTTTTTTTTCCTTTAAACACATGATCCGCTTTTTTCGCATTTAAAAGTATTATTCACGTTCAATTAATTCACGTTCAGTATTTTTTAACCAAATCCAAGAGCTTTAATTAGGATAAATTCATTATACAAACTCATAATCGTTCTCACAAATAGTTATTACCTTTAAAGTGACTACTTCCACAGAAGATCAAATTGTCCGAAGTTGTGAGTAGTGTTTAAGACAGCGCTCACAGAACTTTAACTGTCTGAATTTAAAAAATGGAATTAGAAATTTTATTAGCATTAAGGATCTTAGTAATAGAATTTTTAGAAAAAGTTTCAGAAGTGTTTAATTTTCGTAAGCTTTATGGTTTCTTTAGTTTTGAGGAGAGTGGGTTGGTCATTTTGATGAACCTCTCTCCTTAGAACTTTATTATTACTTTTCTAAAAATTCTATCAATAAATATTTTCGATATTTTTAAGTTAAAATTCTGGCCAAATTGGCTATATGTCTTCCGTTGCAGATGCAACACTTGAGGCTTTCACAGAAGTTTCCTAACATGAAGCGTTTTTATGAGATTCTCACAGTTTAAACTATGAGATAATGTACCACGCATTTTGCTTTATTACTCTTCCAGGCTGAATTATTAAAACATTAAGACTGAGCTAAAAAACGAAGAATAATATGGTACAAGGAGTTTCCCAAGTGAAAAGTTATCCTGAAAAGCACTGAAAATAATAACGAAAGTGTTTTGGACTTGTAACCAGAGTAACTTTACAAGCAATAAGAATATTTGAGATCTGATATTGTATGCAATAAATTTAAACATTAAAATGCTATACATACTCCTAAGAAATTGAAAATGTGACGCTTTAAGGGAAATGATTTCTTATCCAGGTTATTCTATAATAAGGTTTGATCGTAGTAATAAATATGTATGTGATAGATTGGTGGTTTATAATGATGATGATAAATTAAAGACAAATAAAGGTCATTTATATTTCACTTAAAATTGTAATGTTTATGGGTATTCTAACAAAATATAATTCAAAATCAAAATAAATGCTCTATATTTTTATTTTACATATTTTAATCCATTAAGTATGGGACAATGCAAACGATAATTCTCGTTTTTGAAATATTTATCAAGAAATGAGATGAAGAAAATTCATTCTTTTAAAAATTCACAACAAAAGAAATATAATTGTTGCATATATCTATCTACAAGATTATGCTATCAGATCAATAAATAAAGACTTAATTCATAAATGTTGAAGTAGATAACTGAATATAATATATGTAAATTAGACAATAGTATGGCAATACAAAAACCTATAATACTGAACCTTGAGATAATACTGATACTTGATTTACAATTAATCGGGCTCTTCAATATATAGATTTAAAATTTTAATAATTACTTTAAAATTAGATGACACTAAAATTAGTACACACGAAATAAAGAAAAAGTTTTTTTTTCTAATCTGAAAGTTTTGGTGATGCCCATCACTTAATTTCACTTCTCCGGCTGAACATAGCTCTAAAACAGAAAATAAATAAATAAATATACAAATAAATAAAGAAAAACTATGAAATAAAATAAATGGAAAAAAGTCATTATACGTATTGTACAATTTTTAGAACAAAAAGTAACATAAAATACATATGATTTAATTAATATTTCATTTTTCAGCATAAATTTTTAAATAACATTTTTGAACTTTTTGACGTTGTTTCTATTACTTTTATTTATTCTTGTTTTTTTTTCTTACTAGTTGTTTTTAATTCTGTTTCTACTACCTGATTTTTTTTTATTCATGTACCCCGCCGTTGGAAATAAAATAAATGAATTTTTTTTAAACGTAATCTCCTCGAAACTCAGTGCATTTATTCCAACATTTTTCCAAATTTTCCATTCTCCCTAACGAATGAACGTCTTGAGGCTCTCTAAAATACCATAACACCCATTTTCAGTCTCAAAAATCTTTTTCCAGTTAAGAATGATTGGAGATTTGGGGACAAACGAAGTTTAAGGGAAACAAATAAGACCAATATTGTGACTGTGGAAAGATTTGGAACCTCAAGTCTGACAAGTTTGCTGTACTATTGCGCTTGAATGTGTAGGGGCATTATTACGTTGAAACAGCGTCTTCTCGATCAGGTTTTAATTTTTTCATCTGAATGGCCTTTATCTTCTTCAAAACACGCTCATTATCTCCAATCTAACCTTCTGATTGCAGTTTTGTTTGAGTAGTGGTAAATCTATGCCTTATCCCTTGTAGCAAATTATCTGTTGGACTTGATGGACTTTTTTTAAAAACGTCCGGGCATTCTGTTTACATTCGGGATAGAATGCTGTTTATTTATTTATTTTTGGGAAATGGGAATCTCATCTAACAAAAATTTTAAATCCTAGTTCTTTGTGCAAAATGTAAACTATTAAATAGGCTTATTCGTTTAATACTTTTAGTTGCAAGAAATCCATCAGTTAAGTTTGTTAGATATTGAATCTAGCTATTATCCACAAAATAAAAGTCAGACACACATAAAGCCTTCAAACATTCTTCACATTTATAAGACTTCATATGGACATCTCTGGGTAGATACAGATCTTCCGTTGAGGACCTACAGGGAGGGTGAAGGAAGTCTATTGACTACTCTATCTCCATTTCATCGTGTCTGCACTTCCGTAAATGCCATACTCCTAAATGTTGATGAGAATATTTCTTATTTATGTCTAACTTTGGAAAGAAATGTGGTTACAAAAGAATTTAGAATGAACTTTGAATCATCATTGTTGACTACGTCAAAGCTACGCATTTTTCTGTTCTGTTTGGTGCTTTCCGTAGACAGGTTTTGTTACCTTTATGATATATGAGAATCATTTCTCTATTTATCTCCAAAAAACAATTTTAAAACATTTTTTTAGACGGAGCCCTGTAAATCCACAACTCGATTAATCTGCTCCCAGACAATCGGTAAATTACTGTACGCACACGCATGCATACGGCGCATTGCATGCATTTCCAAATTGTGGGCTGTGTCTCACCAAGAATCTCGTGAAACATTTTGATTGCCTGCCAGAATTTTTTCATTACTTATGCTTATTTTATAATTTCTCTCTCTCTATCTATATGTAAATATATATATATATATTGGGGGTACAGTATGTAATTGTATAATTGTGAATTAGTTGTTTAATAGCTCTCTCTCTCTATATATGTATATTTATATTATCAGAAAAGTTTTTTTTTATATATCATCTCCTAGGAATATAAATTTACTGAACTCATAATTAATTGTTTACTTAGAATTTTCATTCTGATACATATATTATTATTACTTAAATATTATATTATTTTATAAAGTTCTAGTTAATTTACGTGTCCTTGGCTTCTAGAACTAGTGCAGTGTCTAGCGACTCTTCGCTAGTCTTCTTACAACTATATAATATAAGTTCAAAAGATGAGTTAAAATAGCTTTTATTCACTCATATTACAGATGGTTCCTCTCGGGTTTACCAGAAATCCTCCAAATGGTCTTTAACTTAAGATAGAAAATAAGGAACTAAACTAATTCTAACTAGCTAAACTTTATCCGAAACTATATAAAAATAACTAACTGAGTTGGTCAGTAATTAAACTTCATCGGCGAATACTAACACACACTAAGACTACGACCGATAGTAGTAAGATATGCTTAAAGCAACGACGTGGCCCAAAGGTAGAACACGCTCTACTGAGCACTTCTGAACTCTCCTACGGAAGTGGGTGGACATTTCCCATTAAATGCTGGTCCTACTTAATTTACATAAAACGCGATACTATCATTCTGGCATGGATTGTAGGTGGAAAACAAGATTTTAAACGAAAGGGTTTCAGAATTAAAACTAACTACACTACATGCCACCCAAATTGCAACACCAAGAAAGACAAGAGATATCAGAACAAAATTTATTTAGGAGATAACATGTTGACCAAGTATCAAATGATTAAATTTATAGACTTCTGTGAAGTGTGGTTCCTTCCAGAATCAGTAGCCAGAGTAGCCGCCAATGTTGGAGATCACCGCTGCCACACACCTCGGCATTGATTCAAAGAGACTTTGGATGTGTTGTTCTTAGGGTACAGCAGACCAAGCAGCTTCCACACGTTGCCAAAGTTGATCTGGTGCGGCAGCTTGGGACGTAATCTGGGTCAATCGTTCAGCAACTATAGACCACACGTTTTCTATCGGCGAAAGATCCGGAAAGCGAGCCGATCAGGGAAGCAATTCAATCTGGCGACTGACGAAGAACCCTTGGACAATACATACCACGTGTGGTCGCGCATTATCCTGTTGAAATATGGCTGTGGGCAAACCCTGAAGGTAAGAAAGGGCCACTGGCTCCAACACATCGGAGATATAGCGCTGACTGTTTAAAGTACCGGCAATGCGTACTAGAGGAGTGCGAGAATGATATCCAATACCGCCCTATACCATAATATCCGGTGCAGGATCAGTGGGGCGGTGCATAACGCAGCTGTTCAGCATCCTCTCTCCACTGTGTCTCCAGACTCGAATCCGACCATCCTGGTGTTGCAGACAGAAGCGTGTCTCGTCAGTAAAGACAATTTCATTCCATTCTACCGTCCACGTCTTTCTTTCATCGCACCAATGGCGTCGGAGACGTCTGTGGTTTTGCGTCAAGGGTGGACGAAGCAATGGACACCTTGCGGACAGACCACTCTGCTGTAAACGACGTCGAATGGTACGCGCAGACACTGGATGATGCGGTACAGACTGAATGTGCTGTGTTATGGTTCGTGATGCGACTGAGCGATCCGTCATTGCCATGCGCACAATGTTCCTGTCATCACGTGAAGTGGTGCACTGAGGTGGATGCGATCGAACACGTCGGTCCGTCGTACCCTCCTGCATCCAACGGTCACATATCCGCATTACAATTGTTTGGTTTCGTCCAACACGACTACCGATTTCCCTGGAAGATAATCCAGACTCTCGGTAGGCCACTATCTTTCCTCTGTCAAACTCGGATACTTGATGAAGCGATGATCGCTGTTTACTAGGAGGCATAATTGATCGTTTTTTGAAAAAACGACAAGAAAAACACAATTGTCGAACTTGAAATCGTCGAAAACTCCAAGCCTTACATAGCGCTTTGAAGTGCCGTCACAGGCGCGCGTTATGTGCGTCTGCGCTGAAATTCTAATCATTTGCATATCTCACCTCCGCTAATGCATGTTGTAAATTTCATGTTATTTGCATGCTTCCTTCAGGGTGTTGCATTTACGGTGGCCAGCAGTGTATTAGAAAATTAAAATAATGCCTACAATTTTATCCCAGGAATCTGTTTTGCTAACTCCCTCTTTTTTTTCAGGAAATATATATGCATGAGGATCGCAATAAACCGCCAATATAACCACGTGAATCGAAAGCAGGAAATACTGTGAAAACTCTCGTCATATACAGGGTCTAAGAGAGCTGATAGTAGAACATGGCAAAAGTAATAGCTTGCATAATATAGTGTACTATGTCGTGTGAATTACAAGCGCATAAACACAGTAACTATGTAAAATACTGAGAACGTAAATGTCGTTTCAATCAAAGTTATTTACAAGAATTGTTTAAACAAATGATCAGCAGCTGCAACACATGCATCACAGCAACGACGAAAGAGACTAGCATTCACTTTGGATAATGCCGAACAGGCTACATTCTTTTGCAACAGAGACGCTAATTCTGGCAGCAAAGTCTTTAGGAAAACCAATTACTTTTTACAAGCGAAATTCCTCGTCGTTGAAATGTATTTATTGCAGTTGAATATTTCCTTCTTAATATAAAACATTATTTCTTGCAAATATCCGGGGTTAAAACGACTTAGTGTTCTTTTTTTTTCTTCTTACTTCCTGTATATTTGCGTTAACATTTCACATTCCACTGACCATTATACTACATTATTTTGTTATGTTCAATCGTTCTTCAAACTTCTGTCGTAGATATATACTTCCAACCACGGAAGTGTTTTAAATATTCATGTTTTGGCATTTTTAAATTTAAAGAAATTAATTTTTTACCTTTTTTAAGTTCTTTTACACTTCAGAAAATTTTGTACTGTTTTAAAAAATAAAACACAAAATTCTTGACTCCCGTAGGATAAAAGGTGTCTGAGATATTTGATATTAAATTCAAAAATCATATTCAAGGGCGTTATACAAACATTGAACAGCGAAATGTTTGTATTTTTAAGTAACTAAAAGTAAAATAGCAAAACGTTTTCTGATGTTGAGAGATTGAATACTAAGAATTTCCATGCAGAATATTCTGAAAAATATTAATTAATGTAATTTTTATTTCAAATTGAGGATCGTATTGAGAGAATCTCACAGAATTCATATTCTAGAAAACAATGACAGGCTTTACTATTGGCACGTAGCCAACTCGTAGTATTATTTGCATACCTAAAAATGATATCTATTTATAATTTAATTAATTTCTTGAATGATTATCAGATTGAGATTCTAAAGGAATAAGTTTTCACGAGAATACCAATAAAGTATTTTTAGACTTTGAAAAGTTATAAATTACTTCCGCAAAATTTCTTTCAGATCAAATAAAATTATAAATTAAACACATTGTACGGATATTAGGTTATTTACAAGCAGGAGACATGAAAAATGAGAGTTGCCCTCGCCGGGACTCGAACCACTGATCTCCCGAATACGCACCGAGTGTGCTGACCACCACACCATGCAGGCATGTAATGAAGGCGGGAGAAATACCTTATATACTTCCCCTTTTAAAGGGCGAACCATCTTTTAAAGGGCTTTTAAAGGGCGGACTATCTAGAGTTGCTTAGGATCCTGAGGTGCTTATTTTGTAATTGCTGCAGTTTAAGTCTATTAGTACGAGCGGCTGCTGTCCATTCAGGAGCTGCATATAATACTATCGGGCGAATCGCTTGAAGATAAAGAATTCTTTTTGTGGACAAATTAATTTTGAAGACCTGCCGAAGAGAAAGATAAGAGCCATAAATGCCTTATGTGCTTTATCTCTGATATTGGAGATATGGTACTTGAAATTTAGCTGTTTATCCAGGTGAACACACAGATATTTGATTTTGGAATCTTTCTTCACCAGAGTATTATTGATGAGGATGTCGTTGAGACTTTTATCATGGCTGTTCTGTTGAATATTATTGCAGTGGATTTGGAGGCGTTAATTTTGATTTTCCATTCCTGGAACCAGGGGGATATGTTATTAATTGCAAGTTGGATCTTCTTAACTGCGATATGTGGTTTGACGGAGGAACAAAGTATAACAATACCGTCTGCATAGCAGGCTATATAGATATTTGAGGATTCAGGGATGTCATTCATAAATATGTTAAATAAAATTGGTGAGATTAACGATCTTTGCAAAAGGTCTGCTGTGTTTTCCTAGTAGAAGAAAGGATATTTTTGACTTTAACTTAGAAGGAGCGGTCATGAAGATAGTCAGCTATTATTTGGATGAGTTGAGAAGGGAAATTGTACTTAATTAATTTATAGAGGAGACCCTCGTGCCAAACTTCGTCGAAATTGCAAGCTGAAAAAGTAATTGCAAGCTGAAAACAATAATGTGTAAACACAACAGATAAAATAATAGTGGTGGTTAAGTTAAAAGAAAATTGCTGGTGCGTGAAAAAAGAAGTAAAACGCTAATCTCACATAACTATAAATCAATAAAATCCATATATTTCTCTTAACTTAAGTGATTAGAATAGAAGCGATGTAAAATATGAGTATAAAGCGAAAATAAACATGGCAATAAAGTTATAGATGCATATTATATTTGTCTCATTAGACAGTAACATGATGCTGTTATACATATATCGCCTCCTGATGAGACATATGCCAGATTCCCTTGTCCATTCATTGCCTACATTTATTTTCGTTTTATGTGAATTTTTCATATCATTTCAGTCCTATGGACTGTAATATCATAAATTATGAAAATCGGAAATCGAATAGATATGATCACTGAATAATGATAATTCGAACAAGTTTTGTAGTATACTGACCAATGAACTGAAACTCAATCATTAAGTAACGTCTTAGGTACAAGAAGCAGTAGCTTCGCTGTCGTATCTTGTGCATTAGTTACGGTCTACGGTCTACGTCAAGCAGGTTTAAATTTTAGTGAACGGATTCGCTGCAGGGTCGCTTTCGTGACGTATATAAAATGAATCTGAGTTAGTTTCAATAGAAAGTTGTCCAGAGAAGTATCCTTTCTCTTACGCATTTTTATCTTGTGCTCTTTACAGTAATTTATTAAACAAACAATCATCCAGTCTAAGCCCAGAATATTATTGTTCATAGTAGAAAAAAAAAACTTAAATTAAGTAAATTGAAACCAAACATTAAAACGCCCAGGATAATCATAAATTATTTTGTTTACTTTCAAAAATTTTTAAATAATGAACTCTTTTAATTATGAAGCATTTTTTTATTACAAAATTTCACTCACCCATAACGTAGAGTATTTTCGCATGTACCAAAATCCTTTGATTCAGTATAAACTTATTAATGCAGGCTCTAAATCATCAGCAACATCGTCATCATTATATCCGGCTTTCTGTCTTCCATTCGAAGGATTTATTCTGAACGTTTCACTATAATTTGAGGCATTTCCCATTTGTTCTTTTCTACTTGGAATACGTATAATTTCAGGTGGGCCAACGCGATCATCATCACGAGTATGTCTGCCATTATACCAGTCTTCATGATTTATGTAAAGAATTCTGATCCTGTCAGGATAGGGATCTACAATAGCTTCAGTTATACTAGTATTTAAATAAGGCTTTTCAAGATAGCTTGCATATCTATTATCAGTTCTATTATTTTCAGAAACATCGTAATTGCCCGTGTAGTCTCCATTCAAAAGGTAGAGAACGTTGCTGATGTTTAGATACCCGTTACCCTCCACTTTTGGAATATCATCCTTAATGTGTTGCGTATGACTTTCTTTATTTGCATCATCATTTTTTGAAGAAGGACCAGAGCTATATTTCAAAACTAATTCTGTTTTATTGGCCCCACCTTTGGTAATTTTCTCTGTGTATTTCCGATTAGTTATCCGAGGACTTATATTTATAATTTCCATTGGTGAGCCTAAAGGCATATTATCATCTTTATCTAATTCAAAATTATCATCAAATTTAGACGTAGAAATGTTGTAATTATTCATGGATCCTTTATTTCCAACTGATATTTCATCGGAATATGTTTGCATGAGGTCCATTTCACGCCAAGATTCTATGTCAGTTCTTGCTTCGTCATCAGACTGTACTGTTTCTTCAGAGCCATTTTTCTCATCTTCGGTATCTACAGGCTGACTATCTTCAAGAATGTGACCATGTTTTATTTCACTTTTATCATTGTACGTGACTTTGGGCCATTTTTTGATATTATCACTTTTTGGAATGGAATGTGTATATGTTTGCTTGTCAGGGATACCATAGCTGAAACTGGAACCAGATTCGAAAGGGCTAACTTTACTGTCATTCAGGTTCTTCTTGTATCTGCCATGATATGTTGATTCAAAGGATTGTCTCTGTAAAGTAGAATTCTGCCCTTCTTCCTTGCGAAGAAGATCTGAGGTGAATGACTCTTTACCGTCAAGCTTTTCTGTTTCTGTAAAGTCACTTTCCTTATCTTCAGTGTCTACAGGCTGACTATTTCCATGAGTCTGGCCATAATTTGTTTTACTCATCTTAGAACGCGTGGCTTCGACCCATTTGTTACTTCCATCGTTTTGTGGAAGAGAATCTGAGTTATTTTTCTTTTCAGGGTAAGTGTCTGGGAGTGTGAAACTGATTTCGGACTGGAAAATTCTTCTGTCATTTTGTTCCGTCTTGTATCTACCTTGATCTATTGCTTCAGCAGCTTGTTCTTGAGAAGCCACATCCTGCGTTCGTTTTTTGTAGGGAA
>KK115057.1:332587-355560 GCA_000611955.2 Stegodyphus mimosarum | reverse complement strand
ACAGTCCTACTAAGAGAAGAATCTGCAAATGTAACACAAAATAATATCAACAGGGTTATTGTTACGAATAAGAGCTACAGAAAGCTTGATTAAAAAATTTAATAAGCTATCGAATTTTATAAAATATGACTAAACGTATGCTGTATGACTTAATACTTAGTTAAAAAAGAAATTATTGGAGTATATAAAATGCCTAACAAGGTTTTCATCCAAGAAAGATGAAAGGCTTATCAAGACCATGCAAAAAATATAAGGGGTAATTAATAAATTCCATCAAATTAAATGCGGAGGTTTGATTTGAAAGGTTACAAAAATTCATTTAATTCAGAACAACAAAGGTCACTAAGGCTATTTGTCAAAGTATATGGACGCCTTTAAAGAAACTTTTAAAGCGAAAGGTTCACGTTAGATGCGGTGAAAATTCGAAAAATTGCATTCAACTAAGTCATTAGATGGGGCTGGTTTGACCAGAGCTGTGACTATGGAAAAAGGTACCGGCACCTTTTGGCAAATTTGCCATTGTTCGCCAAGACACAAAAATGTCCCGATATAAAAAAACACAAAGGCACCTTTATGAATTGCAGTTTAGATCACGAAGATTGTAACCTTCATAACCTTCATCGAGGGGATGCCCTTGTTCTTTATTTCGGTTAATTAAGTCATAGACTTGGCATGAATGTGCTGACATCTTTGACGGACTATAGCTATGATGTAATGGGGGTGTTGCGACATGAAAATTACCTGCTTTTATGCTATGGAATAAAGAATTAAATCCGACGTTAGTGAATTTCAGATAAGCTAACGATATCGGGGTTAAGACAGTTTAGTACGTTTACCATCAATTTATGTTTTTTTTCGGTGTGGGTGGGGGAGTTCTGCCATTAAATATTTTTCTTCTGATGAGTTTATTGTTTTCTGGTGAATGAATTCCACAGTTATGATAAAAGTTTCATCCATTTTTAAATCATATGCATCAGATGACGAGTGGTGCTATAGCTCCCTATTGCTTGGGAAATTTTCCGAATTCCAGATAGTTCCATCCGCTCCTGGGTGTTGGCATAAAAAAATTAAGCATGAAATTTTTCTTCTTCACTTGCTTAACCTTTGACCATAAAAACTATATCACGGCACATTTCAGGTTTAAGTCAATTCTTTATGCTATTTTTTGTCGCGGATGGCGTATCAATTCGTAGGATTAAAATAGCATTGGCTGAAGGCTACCTGCAACTGAGTAAATAAGAACTAGTTTCCGTTACTACGTCCTTCAAAAGATAACCTACTCTTGGCAGATAGCTCTGACAAGCTTTGCATTGATTAAATCAATTTATAGACTCATTAAGTTATTTTGAAGCAAGAAATACGAGAAATGAGAAGTGCCCTTGCCGGGACTCGAACCTGGACCTCTCGAATTAGCGCCGAGTGTGCTACCGTTACACCACGAAAGCAAGCTGGAAGGAGGGAGAAAATAACTTATATACTTCCCCTTTTAAAGGGCGGCTCAGGATTAAGGGAACCAGTCTTGACAGTGACGAACTGTGCTTCACTACCTTTTAGTTCGAGTGCCACGGTAGAGTTATTACGTTTTTTGAAGAAAGAGACATGAAACATGAACAATGCCCTCGCCAGGACACGATCTGGACCTCTCGAAATACGCGTTGAGTATGCTATAGCTACACCACGAAAGCATGCTTGAAGGAGGGAGAAAATACTTTATAAACTAATGAACTAAATGTCTGAAATATATCATTAACCTACCATATCATAACTACCTAACAAAGGTCTATGAAATCAATTGAAAATTCACTGGATGTTTCAGAAGATAAATGCTGTCACTTTAAGTTTCTTCTTTAGAAGTTTGACCGCGTTAGATTAGAGATGGGCAAAACGTTTTTTTTTTTTTTATAAGATCAGATCAGAACCGTCTCTCACTGAGATAAACTAGTTTTTCTTTATGATTCACCGCTCACTAACAATAACCTTTCTGAAAATGATCGAGAACGAGGAATGAATCAAGAATAGTTAGCGAGGATGGAGAGAAGAGTGAAAAGAATCTAACGAGCAGTGGGATCGAATCGACTCAATAACTCCCTGGATTGATTTCGTTTAATTATAGATTCGAGATTTCCTAAAACTACCTGTCTAGACAGAACTAAAAAAAATCTAGAATAGAAATGTTTTCAAAACGTTGGGAAATGATAAACTCTCATTTAATATGGAAGGATAACACTCTTTTCACACCTAAAATAGGAATCAAACTTCCCTGCTAAACTTCCAAAAAGAGCTCTTGTAGAGTAAACTCTAAAAGAATTACCGCTGTTTTCTGGCAAATCAGAGATTCACTCGCTCAGAAATGTGAACCGATTCTTTAATCAATGTGTGAACGAACATCACATTTCTAGTTAAGATTAGCTATTGTGGAACGGTTTTGGTTGTTTGATTACAGCAAAACACGTGAGGGCTAACGGCCTGAAAGGAGGTATGCCTTCGTGAAGAACTTTCTAAAGGAAACCGGCCCCTATCCATATTACATATGGGGGGAACCACGAAAAAGCTCATGCAGCGAACCACTTAGCTTGGATTTCAATCCAGGTCAAGTAATTAGTGTTCAGTCCCTTTACAAACTGTTGTGGAACAGTAAAATTTATTATAACAAAAACTGCTTAAAGATTTAATTGTTGAATTGAAATTACCGAGTATTTTTCTAATATCAGTATGGCTGTTTAACTGCCGTGATGGGAAATACCCAGAAATTTTGCAGTTATTCCCTTTTTAGTAAATTATAATTTTTCTTGTAAGTAATAATATTTAATACTAACAGCAATGAATATTAAATTTTAAATTTGAATCATATAATTTATTGTAAAACTTTCTATAAAATTCGGAGATGGAATATTTTAACAACCGTAAAAAACGAATCAAAAGTAATAGAACGGGGACAAAAATAATTTTTAATGGCATTTTATTTGGTCTAAATAAGTAACTTGTTTCAATCACCTTTGTATGAGCATTACCAGGGGATGATTAATTGTTTGCAAAACTGTGAATACTTTGAGTGCGAAAAATATATCATATTGTTAGGAATTTTCGTACATAGATAGATGATTTTAGTGATATAATTATATGTGAAATTGTTGTATTTTTCGTGTAATGTAACGCAAGAAAAATCTAAAAGAGGCAAGCTGTGCTGGAAAAGAAAGAATACAGGGGCAAGTGCATTTAACATTGGGTAAATGGGGATCTCAGTAATTTGGCGAGAAATCGCCAAGCTGAGAACATTTTGGCGATTTATTTTGTTGCCAAATTTAGCGGCAACTGTTTGATGACATTTTGGTCCGGTCCCTGTATCACATAATAGGTATTGTAATTAAATAAATGTCATTGATCACTATGTTAGTTGTAACCGTAATTCGACCCTCATATTGCTTTCCAGTCATTTCGAGAGTACTAGAAATATCTCAGCGGCTGACCGAAAACTATATAAGGCCATTGACAGAGTCTGCCGTCAGTTGTTTAGTTATTGTTGTTGCGAGTTGTTAGTTCAGCGTGAATGAGATATCACCGGATTAGCTTTCTCTTTTGATTCGCTTTGCGTTGCGTTGCGTTTAACGTTATTAGTAGTTTGAAGTGTAACTATTTATTCTACTCTGTGATACTGTGAGCACCTGTACGAGTGTTTCTGCTGAAAATTTCAGAGCTTTGAAGTGTTTCATTTGATAAAAATAAATTTTATTATCATCTATCATCGGACCTAGTCTACCAAGTCAACTTTTTCTAGGTGTTTTGGAAGAGAAAAAAACATTGATATTTCGTCTGCCCATATGATAAGAACTTTTCTATTATTGTTGAAAAACGCATTCTATTACTATTAAGCAGCACTTTATATAAGTGAACTTTGTACACACAAAATGTCTGACAGTGCAAACTTTTATTTCTTTCTATCAGGTAATGAATAACACACTTCTCTAATAAAAGTTTTTAGACTCCGGATGTCAGAAGTTAGTTTCGTTTTATTAGATCGTAAATTAACACTTAGGATAACCAAATATTATTAATTATTTATCTATTACGGCGTGAATTAAAGTTGTAAGGTTTTAGTTTAAACTAACAAAGTTTTATGTTAATTTTCTCTTTCCTATAAGTTCTTATTTCAACTTCCCGTTAGAATGAGCCCGCGTTTCAGCTTTATGCTAATTTGAAGTGGAGACAAGTTTGTATTTAAAGGTTAGCGAGGAACTTCTCAGTGTGAGAGAGCTTTTAGTCTCAGATCACTGCGGCTCTGTTCGACGTCCACCTGGCTAGCTAGTATTTAAATTCTAAGCCTTAGCGCTGTTACGTTATTACTTATTGAAATAATCTAAGTGCGTTAGTATTAGCTAAATCTTGCTACGCACCATTGATCGTTTAGCATAGAGGCCAAACTCGCATTTATAGCTCTGTGAGCAACGACTCTTTAATTTCTATTCACTTTATTTTAAAGTATTTGATTGTTCAATTTAGACCCAAGTGCGGTCATTATTTTCTGTTTTCCCTCCCGAGTTGGGAAGTGGCTGTAAATAATAGTGGTTTAATAAAAGAGGATTTTAAATCCTTCTTAAGTGCAGTTATTCTAGCACTTAACCACAGTATTCTACCACAGAACATAGCTGCATTCACTTCCCTGTTCAAGATCAGGACTTCAAGTACCTCACGAATATGTTCGCCAAAAGTATGCATAGAACACTCAGTCCTGACAAAGTTAACCGTTTTATTCTAAAGGTTGTTATATTGAGCAGAATACATCGAAACCTCCTACTTCTTTGTCAGTACCTAATCATATGCTAAGTTTTAAAATAATCAGAATATTTTCTTTAAAATTTATTCTCCTTCCACTTTTCAAACTGATCACTGAAATTTGTTTTCCTCTATGAATAGTTTGTTTCCTTCTTCAAAACTCTGGGAATTCAGTTTTGTATTTTCTTGCTAATTTCAGTCATTTAGTTCGATTTTTCTGTTTGTAACTGGTTTCTTTGGTAGAATTCGGACTTTGGTTAGCATTTAGGTTATGAAAAAATACGCTAGGGCTATCTTCTTAAGAGAAGAGGTGTCTTTGTGAACGGCTTTCTACTTGTATACATGTTAAATCCTCGATCGCCCGTTCATGGGCTGGGAGACCGTAGAAAACTTGAACAACGACATATTTATCTTGGCTTTTACAGTCACTAGTAACTCTTTCTCACAAATCTACTCAAGCATTAATTCTCGAGAAGTACTAAATCTTGAAAAAACATTTCAATTACAGAATAAGGCTGTTGGAGATCAGCATTTGTGAGCGCTACGGTAAAGCATTGGTGTCCTCGCCTGCTATCAAGTATCAATTATTAAAAATAATTTATTTCTTTCTTACCTATTCAATAACTAATTTCGTTCATTAATACTTTATTTTACTTTTTTATGATGTCAAAACTTAACATTTGTTTTCCCTCCAGCATTCATATATATTTTTGAAATCTGATCGGAGGATCATTTGATAATGTCTTCGCGGCATGGGGGAACTTAACATACTGGAGAGCCGAAAATTCTTTTAAGAGGTTTGGTGGTAGAAAAAGAGAAGTGGGAAACTCTCGGTCTGCATTCTAGAGTGTTCTCTATTAAAACTGGGACGAAACTTGCCAGCTCTCCCGGGTGTAAAACCAGTCGCTCTCTGTGGTGCACCTTGAGCAATGTTCTCGGAGATATTTAAATGATCGATGATTAATGGCCACGCTGGACGAAAATATTATGTTGCAAGTGTGACGCCATTTCAAGCAACAGCAACAAAAATCATATTGGAGATATGTCATTGCAGAAAGATAATTTAAAACTGTTATTTCGAGGAATTTTTCATAATGCGCAGAAGTACCATTATGAAATCTGTGATGAATAATATGTTACGAAAATTATTTGTTGAAAATCTGAGTTATTAGACAAAAACAAATTTACTCAAAATCAAAAGGAAATTTGCTCTCGCAATACTGTTGTTCTCAGAATAGTCATATCTAAAACTAACTTATGTTCTTTATTATTTGCTCGATGGAATTTTTATTCCTTCCATTCTACAATGTTTTAAAAACTCAGAAAACACGTTTTCGGTAGCAGTTGTTTAAACTCTTAGACTATCTTATTTAAATTATAATAAAAGTGAAATAAACATAATAAAAGTGTAAATGCAGAATAGGTTAAGTGACACGGCTAATAATTAAATATAATTAAAGCGCTTTCAATATGTATTTTAAACTTTGCCTCTCTTTTGTATTGTTTCCACGTGCCTGCTCCTTAACTCCCTCTTACATAAGATTTTAAGTAGAAATTAAATGCAAAATTGAAGACCATATTTTTATCGCATTATATGAAACGTATTTACCTTCAGTTATTGATTTCATGTTGTTTTATTACATGTTTAATTTCTTTCGCAAGTGAAATGAATGAGAAACTGTAATGCTGAAACATATAGTAACTGCTTTATCTATGCAAATATATGCTCTCGAATGCCTTTTACTTTCAAATAATATATTAAATTGAAAATGAAACGTTAATGTAAAGGCTCCATGTTAAAACGATGCGTCTTTTGTTATTTCCATGTACAGTGTACTGTCGATTATCCGGATGCTGATTATCCGGTTTGCGAAATTCAGTGAGTAGCAGTGCCCGTGCATATAACTCAATGCTTTCCTTGAGAGTGTACAAAAATTAAACACGTGCAAATCCGCGCATGAAGAAAGGTTCTTTCTGATATACACTCAAAAAAAATCTGAAAGATTTCAGATTTTAAATTACGTCCAAAGGCGCGTTTTTTTAACGTTTCGTGTGCTACCCTTTTTTTATTAAATATCATGTACTACGTACTCAAACCATAAAATTCAGTTCAAAATCAATATCGCAAAATCATTTTAAAATGAACTTATCTTTAGAATTTCCGTAAGTCTCGTGCGCTGGAGATAAAAATGTTTTTTTTTTTTCCGTACAGTGTTGCATTGCTCGCTTTGAAATCATTTAGTTTGTTAATCAGAAATTCGTTGAAATGTTACAAAATATAAAATCGATAATAAAGCAAATTTCAAATTCAAAATTAGGGCTTCCAGATGCCCATATTCGCAGTAGGATTACGTCATTCAAAATTCGATGGCTCTAGGTTTTATCACAATGCGAGAAACATGCATACATTTATGCAGATTTTTCATTTTTTAAAATTTAATGCAGAGCGATAACATTTAGTGGCAACAATTTGAAAAGTGAAACGGGCATTCAGAGTGAATCGACGCAAAATCGCAAAACGAAAGTAATAGTCCTTCGGGACTAAATCCCTTTGGACTAAAAAAAAAAAACGACGCACCAAGAAGGAGTTATCCAAATGGGACGAAAATAGGTAGAAGTAATGTACATGTACAGAAAACCAAAGATTACAGTTTGAGAAAAATTGGATGATTTATTGAAGTGATAGAGCTTCACAAAGTGAAAAAGTCAGTAACGTGTTTGTCCCCCTCTGGCCCTTATGCAAGCAGTTGTTCGCCTTGGCATCGATTGATAGAGGTTGCGGATGTCCTCCTGAGGGATATCGGGCTAAATTCTGTCCAACTGGCGCGTTAGATCGTCAACATCCCTAGCTGGTTGGAGAGCCCTGCCCATAATGCCCCAAGCGTACGGCGGGCATTATCTCGCTGAAATGTAAGCCCATGGTGGCGTGACATGAAGGGCAACACGACGGGCCTTAGAACTTCATCGGCGTACCGCTGTGCTATAAGGTTGCGGCGGATAACAACCAAAGGGAAATGAAATGGCACCCCAGACCATCACTCCTGGTTGTCGGCCTGTCTGCCGGAAGGCAGTCAGGTTGGTATCCCACCGCTGTCCGGGCAGTCTCCAGACTCGCCTTCGCTGGTCATTGGGACTCAGTTCAAAGCGGGACTAATCATTGAAGACTATTCTACTCCAGTCAGTGACATTCCAGTAGGAATGAGCCCGATACCACTGCAAACGGGCTTGACGTTGTACAGAGGTCAATGGTAGTCGGCGCAAGGGAAGCCATGACCTCAGCCCCCTTTCTGTGAGCCGTCTATGAAAGGTCTTTGCGGTCACTGAAGCACTAGTTGCACGTACAATCGATGATAATGATGCATCTGGGGCAGTGAGTGTCGCTCCGACGATTGCTAGGTCTTCACGTTGTGTATTTTCTCTAGGCCTACCGCTTCCTTCTTGACAGTGTGTGCGGCCATGGTTCACCCATTTCTGCCAACATCGTCTAACAGTGGCATCGCTCTTGCTCAAATTTTGAACTATTCGCCGATAAGGGCAACCGGCTTCTAAGCCCAACTACACAATCTCTCTCAAATTCTGACATCTGGCGCATATCGTTCGCGCACCTGTATGCGAGGCATAGTTACTGTCTACCAGAGTACACGGAATGAAATTCGTGAAGAATTTATGACCTGGAATCGTAATTTCTCCTCTTAAATATCCTGCTAGTTGCGCAGATCAGATGCGCTGTAGCGAAAACCGTTCATTCATTGGCAGCCAAAATGAAAAATTTTGTATTATCCGCCGAAACCTGTATGCACATCAATTTGTGTCCAATTTGTTTTATACCTTCTCGGTGCGTCGTGGTGCGGTTTTTTTTTTTTTTTTTTTTTTTTTGTCTAAGAGTGTAGAAATTGAAATCTATTTACTTGTGAAGAAGTCGAGGCAAAAACTGAAGCTGCATGTCAAAAAATTGAAAACCTAAAATTCTTCGACAATGTCGATCGGGAAAACATCGAGGAATGGTTCGATGGCAATTCGACTGAACCGGGCTTTCAGTTAATGATACGGATATCGTTTGAAATATCGCGAAATCAAAAGAAGTAGGGAGGGAAACTGAAAATACAAACAAAGAAGATACTGACAGTTACATGTATCCCGAAGCAACAATGAATAACGTTGAAGATCTGTTCAACTTCGGCGAAAATAGGGGATTCGAATACAGAGACAAAATGCCACTTTAAAAATATGCAGTGAAAGTCGATGTGACAAACAAAATAAAACTGCTGATTTTTTTAGGAAAAAAACACATAAAATATGGGTGAAAACTGATAGTTTGGATTTCCCGTTTTTTTTTAATTATCCGTGGCCTGCTACCCTGCCATTAACCTGGATAATTGAGAGTATATCAAATGTACCGGATAATCGAGATTAGTTGCATTAGGTATGCTTTTTTTTGTTATTAATAATATTTTAGCCTACGCTAAAAGACTGATATGCATACGTTACGGTTTGAAAACAAAAGAATTAGTTCGTAAAAGTCGTACTTAGCCGTAATCGCTACTATGTTACCATTTACTCGAGGTATAAGAAATTTAATTTTTCTTTCAAATTCATTCCGTTGTTAATTAGTAAACTAAGCGATTTAAAAGCGACACAAGTGCATTTCAGTTATTATTAATTACTAACTAGACTCATGAAGTTCCGCTAGTTGATTCATTAACATCATTATATTCATATTTCTTTCTGTAATAATTATTTTAAGTGGTACATTAAAGATATAAAATAGAGAATCTTATATGTACACAGACCTATTCAAATTCACAAACTAAAGCAGCATAAATGAATTTGTTATATTTTTTTTCATTCTAAATGAACGTTACGAGAACACTTATGCATTTACTTATAAAAAAAGTATTTCTTCAAGACGTAGCTGTGCATTTATTTCGTTGGAATAATAAAGCACCGGTTTTGCAGCAAGTAGTTCCCTCAAGTGGCAATATTTTTTATTTTGGTAGACGAAAAATACGCATCATTAAACATTATTAACTTTTCGATGTGTTTAAATATAAAGTGAATGTTTTCAGTTGCTAAATATGAAATCAATTTCTACTGCAATTAAAAGAAATGAATTTTCTTTCAACATAAACTCAGCCCAACAGCGGCCCAGCGGTAAAGTCGCTGAACACTGATCGTTTGGTACGAGGTACGAATCCCGCGAACGAGAAAGCTGCATAGACGCTTTCGCCTATACGAGCGAACATACGAGCCAAACGTCCTCCGCGAAAGGTTTCTTCGCTTTAGGCAGATAGCCCTCGAGAGCTTAGCCACAATCAAATAAACGAAACTTTAACGTAAGCCCAAAAAATCTAAGCAAATAATCTTACCTTTATTTTTACAGAATTAAAATGTAAAAAATAATGTTCTATTTGAGCAAATAAATAATAAAAATTCAAAGAAAAGAATTCAGAAGCAATCGTATTTGATTAAAATTAAACTAAGGTTTTATCATTTATTGACATAAGGATCTTAAAATAAAATTAACAATAGAATACGTATCTTCTTAAAAGTACACACAATGTTTATATTTCTACATTGTTAATGAACAAAAAATTAACATTATAAATAAATTAGTAATTTGCTTAATTTTACATAAATAAAGGAAAATAAGCTATAAAGGAAAATAAGCAATCCGGAAAATTTAATTTCTAGATTTTTAATTTCTTTTGCACTTTGAAACAAATAGCATACAAGATTTTTTAATGAGTGAAAAACAACCGTCTTGTTGCCTAAGTCGTAAAAATAGGATGAAGTCATAAAAATATCAAGAAGAAAAGAGTTATTGAAATAGCAATTGCCGACATACTGTGAAGGCCCCTTTTTACTTCCTTGTATAAAGTACAAAGGAAATATTGTAATAGCGAAAAATTTCGGATATCATATTTCAATGAAAATATCTATTTTGACTGCTATGAAATGCAATTTAACGATGTCTTCGCGTGATATCTGAACATAAGGACAGAATAAAGAATTCTTTTCCCCCCAAAAAATCATAAAACTGATTCAAAATGGATTTTGAAGAGATTTTATCGTGGCGTCTGGGCGTACATACGTACGTTCCTATGTATGTATGTATCTCGCATGACTCAAAAACCACTATCCTCAGAACATTGAAATTTTGTATATAGGACTGCTATAACATATAACATGTAGATGTGCACCTCCTATTTTGGTTGCAATCGGCCGCACCAAAAGTGTATAAATATAGCTATATATATATTCACTCTGTTACTCGGCTCATTGAGCTCAGTTCCTTTATTCTTATATGCTTCTAAATTGTGTATTTTTTGCTTTAAATATAATTAAATTATGTTGTTTTTATCTCCCGGTTAAGGATTTTATGCCTTTAGTTAATCTGCATGTTATAATTCCAGAATTAGCAACAATTTAAAAGTTGTTTAAGTGCGGCTAAGCCTAATTATTTTGGCCATAGCGGCCATATTTGTTTGCATTTGAAACTTAGGACAATAGTGAATTTGTTGCTAAGCTAGAGAAACAAACCTTCTCAGCAATAAAGATAACGTCTTCTTTTACTATTGCGAATTAACCCATGCTTAATCCATTCTGGAATTTATTCGAGGAAATCTATGTTTAAGATTTACTTCGTAATTTTTAATATAGATATTTTGCGTTTTTATATACACTCTTAGACAAAAAAAAACGACGCACCGAGAAGATTTAAAGTAAATTGGACACAAATTGATATGCATACAGGATTCGACGAAAAATGCAAAATTTTACATTTTGGCTGCCAATGAGTGAACGGTTGTCGCTACAACGCATCTGATCTGCGCAACTGCCAGGATATTTAAGAGGAGAAATTACGATTCCAGGTCATAAATTCTTCACGAATTTCATTCCGTGTACTCTGGTAGACAGTAACTATGCCTCGCATACAGGTGCGCGAACGATATGCGCCAGATGTCAGAATTTGAGAGAGATTGTGTAGTTGGGCTTAGAAGCCGGTTGCCCTTATCGGCGAATAGTTCAAAATTTGAGCAAGAGCGATGCCACTGTTAGACGATGTTGGCAGAAATGGGTGAACCATGGCCGCACACACTGTCAAGAAGGAAGCGGTAGGCCTAGAGAAACGACAGAACGTGAAGACCGAGCAATCGTCATAGCGGCACTCACAGCCCCAGATGCATCATTATCATCGATTGTACGTGCAACTAGTGCTTCAGTGACCGCAAGGACCATTCATAGACGGCTCACAGAAAGGGGGCTGAGGTCACGGTGCAACTTGTGCCGACTACCATTGACCTGAGTACAACGTCAAGCCCACTTCCAGTGGTATCGGGGTCATTCGCACTGGAATGTCACTGACTGGAGTAGAATAGTCTTCAGTGATGAGTCCCGCTTTGAACTGAGTCCCGATGACCAGCGAACGCGAGTCTGGAGACGCCCCGGACAGCGGTGTGATACCAACCTGACTGCCTTCCGGCAGACAGGTCGACAACCAGGAGTGATGGTATGGGATGCCATTTCATTTCATAGTAGGACCCCTTTGGTTGTCATCCGTCGCAACATTACAGCACAGCGGTACGTCGACGAAGTTCTAAGGCCCGTTGTGTTGCCCTTCATGTCACGCTACCATGGGCTTACATTTCAGCAAGATAATACCCGCCCCCACACTGCACATGTTTCTACTGCTTGCCTTAGTGTTTGCCGAACATTACCTTGGCAAAGTTGCCGGATCTCTCTCCTACTGAGTACGTTTTGAACATTATGGGCAGGGCTCTCCGACCAGCTAGGGATGTTGACGATCTAACGCGCCAGTTGGACAGAATTTAGCACGATATCCCTCAGGAGGACATCCGCAACCTCTATCAATGGATGCCAAGCCGAATAACTACTTGCATAAGGGCCAGAGGTGAAGAAACGCGTTACTGACGTTTTCACTTTGTGAAGCTCTATCACTTCAATAAATCATCCAATTTTTCTCAAACTGTAATCATTTGTTTTTCTGTACATGTACATCATTTCTACTGATTTTCGTCCCATTCGGATAACTCCTTCTTGGTGCGTCGTTGTTTTTGTCTAAGAGTGTGTTTTTGTCTTGTCGCGAAGTGAGATTTGAATTAATTGAATCAGAAATACTGAATCGTCTGTGAAAAACTATTCCTTTTTTATTGTTTATTTGTTTAATTTCTTTTATACGTCAGTTTAGATTTATCATAGTATTTGAATATAACATGTGGCAACGATTAGAGAATTCTTCATATGATATACATACATTTTGTGCATTCTGATTTATAAAATGAATGAGATGTAACGCTATTAAGTGAACCTAGCGCCAGAGTGCCGCTATGGTAAACAAGTATAGTGAATTTTAAAGAGTGCATTTATTCTGTTGTGGTTTATGCGTTATCGACGAAGTAGATTTAATTCAATCCATTAAGTTTAAACGAAATGCAAAATGCGTATAATTTAATATTCCGTAAAAGGAAGCCATGTTGTGTCATCAGATTTTTTTTTATCGTACAAAGTATTTCGTGTTAAAATGTTAATGTTGAAAAATTTACAAAATTATTTCATAATTATATTATTGATCAATAGTAGTGGTGCCTGTTGGGAGGAACACTACTGAACAAAGTTAACAATTTTCCTTAAAACTAACTATCCGAAATAGTATTGCATTGTGTATTTAACCAAAACAACTCATGAATCTTGATGCTCGTGAACTTACGATAAATTATGTATTTCAACGTATGTAACTTAAACATACCAAAAAACACAATAATCAATATTAATTTTTAATAAAAACCTTTAGTGTTTATTTTTCAAATAGATCAAATTATGTCCGTATCAATTATATAATAAAAACATTCAACCCCGGGGTGTGAAAAATAACCTGAGAAAACTCTAATTTTAACAGCCAACATTTTTATCCCTTTTTTTTAACAATTCGGTAATTTCAAAATAAACAACTTCAAATTTTCAAATTTCAATAACTACTAATTAAGCAAAAGTATAAAAATTTCATTTAAGTAAAATTTATAAAATTCATAACAACCATTACTTTTAAAAATTATTTAGGTTACTTCACCTTATTACTGCAAAGAAAAGAAGTAAAAGAATACTACTATTCAGAACAATCTTTAAAATTTACAATCTTATTATTGCACAGAGAAATAAGGAATTCTAATATTCAGATTCAATAAACTGAATTGCATTAGAGACCACCCTTTTTAGGAAAGTTAAGTGTATTAAAACTTGAGCAATTCTATTTCAGTTTACAATTTACTTTAACCTCAGCTAGGACAGTATGCTCATCAAATAAAACTAAAATTTAAATTCCTCAACATCTCAGAATCCTTAAAATAAAAACATTTTAAAATTAAACCATAATTACATTTTTTAAATAAGTGAAAACCCCTCTTTTAAGCTCTAATCTATTTTGGTAGTTAATTCAACAATGGCAGTTTTCAGTAACCTATTTTTACTTAAGTTATGAACTAATCAGATACAAGGAATGAACAATCTTATCTGAGAATACCTGACAGCCAATCCCTCTTGTAGAAAATGAATGGAACCGCCAATGTTACAAGAAAGTCCGCACTCCTTTTACGATGTTGGAAAAAGCTGAACTTTCAGGCCAGGTAAGAAGCGAATAACCGGCTAACTAGTCATCGGTGAACAGCAAGACCAGACCCACTGGTCTCCGAGGCAATCTCTGGAAATATATTCATGATTATAATTATTTGCATGTAGAGTAGAACTCCTCTAGGACTTCCTTCAGAAAGGGTTTGGAATGGCGAAAGAAAGCAAGCATAGAGGCCATCTCTTCTACGGCCAGGCTCCGGATGACAGAATTAATCAGACAGAACGTTTCCTTCAAGCTAGCAGAATGGGGCCGTCTGTGTCCTCAGAATCTTGTAAAATTTATTGGAATTCTTAGTGATGTAGACTACCTCAGAAGAGGAGGCAAGTAAATTGTAGATTTTATGGATGGCACATACTTCCGTAAAATGGAGCCATAAGCCCGCTTCCATACAATGAACGTCCCTTATAACTGCATGGGAAAACGTGCACAAAAGGGCACAAGGTGTGAAGATAAAAGTAGTGCAAAAAAAGAGGACGAGTGACACCCGCAACGCCTTTTTGTTAAGCAGGAATCCCAGAAAACGCTAAAACCCGCTAAAATGGTGAAAAAAATCCATTTCGTCAAACTCCGACTTACACCTCTGTAAAATTTCTCCTTTTCCTGAGGCGTTGAACTAAACAGAAATTTAAACATCGCCAAACTATCGCCAAAATTTGGAACAGCTGCAAAGGCCAAGGTGGCAACCTAAACTCATCCCACCGGAAATTCCTTAACAACGTAAGCAAGAACATTAGAAATCTGCTAAAAGCTGTATTTTTTCCATTTCCTCCCCTTTTCCTTCTCGTCACAGTGAAAAAGGGAAAATTCAGTTAAATACTTTATTGTATCTTAAAATCTGTTAAAACTAGCTTCTTGAAAGAGATCCCAAATTAAAGAGCTAATTTTTCCGCTTCTAGTGGTATAAATTAAGAATGGGTCAACTTAAGTAATATAAAATAAAGATTATTACGTGGAAAAGCACCCAATTCCATTGTGTGTTTCAGCGCGTTTACGAATAGCGAGTGGAAAGTGCGTACCAATCTTAACTACCAAAAACCCCAATTAAAATTAAACAAATAGCAGAGATATTAAATAAAATCCAGTTGTGTAGCATAAATTTAGAATACTAACAAAAGTAATTTTAAATGAGTCATAACTTAAATAATTAAGGGAATTTGCTATACAAAACTATTAATCTCAGTACGGTGACGAAGCTACTTTATCCTGTAACAAAAGGACAGTGCCGAAGGAAATTAACGAACTTTTATTTTCTTTCTGTTTTCAATTAAACTCTAATAGAAGTTATAGAATATAAATTACTATTTCTGATCTCATTAGCTAGAGGAAAAAAGTGCTTATTATTTTTATTAAGCTTACTATAAATTAATTAAAATTTTAATTAATTTAAATTTTAGTAGCCCAGATTATGTTGCAATAAGGAAACGACCTTTACTCACATCACCTACTACTGAAAACTAAATATTTTGCATAGTAATTTAGTATGTTGTTTGTAAGAATATTGTAACTAGGTGTATTAATTTTTTAATTAAGAATTAATGTTTTTCTATAATCTATTGAAATTTTGCAATTTCAGTCCTAGGAAATGTTGAATATTTTTGAAGTAAGATGGCGCTACCATCGCTGCTGTTAACAAAAAAAAGTTTACCATGCTTTGATGAATGAACAACCACCGGGTACCTTTTAAAATAAATGATTAATGTAATAATCTTGTAGTATAGCCTTCTATCAGTATTACCAATCATCCTTATATAAGTATTTGTTGCACATACTACTGTATTTCTTTGTTAAACAGCGTTATAGCTGTTCATAAGCAAACTGAATATATGAATCAAATAGGGATTAATAATTAATAATTATGAAAGTTCATTACGATAAGTATTAACTGAATAAATGACATCATAAAAGAAATATTTTAATTTCTGGGCATAATCGTAAACTTTTAAATTAAATAATAGCAATATTTTCATACGATTGTCCGATTCCATGCACTTTGGAATACTTTTGCGATGACGTGTATTAAGGTCTATAACAACACATTAAAAACTAAAATAACTTTTTAACATCACTATCATATTCAGGGTTCTTTAAATACTCTTTCGACATGATACTGAAACGAAATTTCTGCCAAACCTGAGACGAAACAGAAGATTTGAACTTACCTGATATATCATTTTCAACTCTTCTTCAACCACTTAAGAAAGCATATTTGCTGCTCCAAACGTGTCGCTTTATAAAGGAAAATTTTTACTATTTCCAAGAACGTATGTTCTGGTCTTTGAATGACCGTATCGAAAAGAAACAATCGGTCGAAAGCAAGAATGACGGATGCTGTCTAATAACCGAAAACAGTACGTGAGAATATAGGGATGTTGAAAATATATTACGCGCATTTTTATTGTTGTAATAGTGATATGAAAAATTCCCTTTTCTTAAAATCAAAGGTGTTGTTGTCACAACAAATTTTATGCTCATCTAGTTCATAACAATCTTTATTTAAAGTTCAGATGAATGCTCTCACGGCTATTTATAATTTCCTTAAGATTATGTGATACAAACATAAATACTGATTATCTAAAATTGGTCACGCTAGCAGAAATTTTCAGAATTTCCTTTACGTTTATTTATGTAATCTGAAGTGTGATATTTTAAATGTTTATTTTGGTTCACGGCAATGTGTGTTTAATATTAATACCTTACGCCATAAATTGTTACAAATATTACTTATTATTTACTATTTTTCAGTCTCCAAACTGCTAATTTTCAAGACATTTGCCATCTTTTGAGAAATATTAAATGGTATAGTAGAATGCACACATTTTTAAGATGTACAGATACGTAAATTTTAAGCCATTTAATTAAAGATGGAAATGTTGGATGTTTTTTGAGTAAACTGGACAGAATTTTAAGCTTGAACCTGCAAACTTGCTATGAAAGCAAATATATTTATTGCAAGCTTGTGGTACTGTAAATTCAATAAGCGATTGAATAGGTTTCCAGAGTCAAAACTCTTTTCTCTTCTTTGGTAGATCTTGCAAAATACTGTAGAGACTTTAATATTTGATTCTAAATGCATAAGGTATGATAACCTCTTACGGATTCCTGCCCTCATGAAGATGATTCACATATTAATACAAGCTTTTCGATGATATTTTGATCTAAAGAGATTTAATAAACTTTACAGAATGTTAACAGATCTAACAAACTTTACAGAATGTTGAATTTAAAGTGGGCCATCATAGAAACTGTACATATACATATTTATGAGGCATACATGTCACAGTATATGTTAAAAACGAATTCATTTCAGATCAATAAATTCGTCGACGCATTTCGTTATACTTTTACCACATGTGGCGGAGCTTTTTTATCAATGGTTGGCAACAGTAATGCTCATTTGCATCTATTTCGTGCATATTATTATTACTAAAAAAGGGCACGAGGCTACACGAGGGCTACTTGCCTATGTGAAAGCATGCCATCGTGTAGAAGTCTCTGAGGGAAATTGGCTCGTATTCACATTACAAATGGGGAAATCCATGAAACCCAATAATTATATAGCCAGCCAGTTCGCCTGGGTTCGAACTACCTACATTCAGAGGTCTTAACCACTCGGCTACTGTTAGGATTAAGCATTTCTGAAGCAGAAAGCTTGACATATTTTAAACATACTGTTTCATAAACCAAGCATCAAAATAATAATAATAAAAAAATTATTTGCACTTTGCTCGACAAAAAACATGCGGCTTGGCTGTAAATCTACTGGCAGTGCAAGAATTTAATTTGATTGTTTAATATATTGCAATTTTTAGTTCTTCCGAAACAGTTGCTCAGATGGTTAGGGTCGCCTGACTGCAATACCGAAGAGCCCGGGTTCGAATCCCGGAAAAGGCATGGATGTAAAAATTGTCCATCCCCTCACAGGAGGCAAAGGTAGTCCACCTATTAAGTGCCTCTATAATAAAGAGGCCGCCACATATGGCTTAGGAGAGGCCGATGCCGACATAGGCAAGTGCTCGCCATTGGAAAAAAAGTCGTTCATCCGAAACATATTAAAAATTTTCTGTAATGTAAAATTTGTTCTCCTTAAGATTTTATATTTGAGATAATTATATAGGTATTTCTTTGAATTTGAATCTATTGAAGGAACAATCAATGATGGCATACTTACAAAAATCATTGGCGGAGTTACCCATATTATTTCAGTCTTTAGCCAAAGAAATGTGTCTCGTAGAAGACAAAACTCTTGCTGTTTGGAAAATAAAAACAAAAATTCATGTGTTTACCTCATTGTGAAAGGTGTACAGAGTCAGAGAGAGTGCACTTGCTCAAAATGCCGTAGATCAAATCACAAGCCAAGAAGTAGAACATAAATGAATAATCTCGAATAGGAAGGCAAAAGCCATGGTTATTACTCAGATGTCTAGGAGTACTCACAGACGATCGGCTAATCATAGGGTCTTCACACCTTTCTCACTTCTTACTTTGCAACCATGCTACAAACTGAGGGATATACTCGTGGCAATTCACGGTATTGAAAGAATTTCGCTTCATGGTAGCTAGCTCATAATGGTTTATGGAAATCACCAAATATATGAAAAACATGTAGGGAATACGGAACCACTCTAACAAATGAATTCAGCATAGTATGTACTTATAGATGCAAAAGAAATAGCTTTACGATTGAGATAAACTAGCCTTCTACTGACTTCGAAGACTTGGACTCTACGTTTCTTATCCATCCGCAGAATTCAAAATCCATGCTAGCTGCAGCGGAAGAACTGGTCATCTTTAAAGATGATTGGAAATTTGATCATATGACTGGCATCAGGGATGGGAAGCTTCATAACAATACTGTGACTTATTTCTGACTGGGGACTTTACATGAAGACAACTCAATCTATCAGTCGTAGCTGTTAGTGTAATAATTCACACCTTAGGGAACTGAAAATTAAAACCTCTTTAGACTGTATGCCAGTATAAAAGCATTCAAAAGATTAATAAAATCTATCTTGTCCCTAAAATTCAAAGGCCTCAGCTCACAGTTCCAAAGAATATGCGGTCATGCTAATTATTGTATAGTGAGAAATGAAGCTGCAGACGACACTGTCAACAGAGTTTCTACAAAAAATGAAATCAATGCAATAGCCATATCTAGGAAAAGCATACAAAGAACGAAAATCAATTGCGCAGTCCAAATGAAAGGGAAAATGCAAGTACCTTGGGAAAAACTCGCATTCACACGTTTTTCCTTCAGCTAAGAACTTCTCTGTGGGAAATCTTATCTTACTGAATATTTTGCATAGCGCATAGTCCGTTCGCTGATTACTCCACCATTTTCTTTGGCTTTAAGGAAAATGACTTTGCAAGACTTTTCTTTCTTTTTGCCATCGACAGAACAGCTGGCCCACTGGGTTAGGTGCTTTTCAGCCTGTTGGATCCCGTCGATAGAATTTAAAGTATATATATATAAAGAGCTTAGTAGTGTGTCCTTCTGTAATTGACCAAGCTAAACGAGGAGCATTGAAATAAGGACCAGAACATGGAAAAAAGGTGCGTGATGGGGACTGCTGAGACTAAGGGGAACACTTATTATGGTGCATGTTAGGCAGACATTTATACAGTTACGGTACATGTTGGGCATACACTATTATGGTACATGTTAGGCATACAGTTATATTAAAGATATGCTATATAATCAGGTATAGATGCAAAAATGAAGAAATACTTTGTACATGTTAGGCATACACTATTACGGTACTCGGTAGGCATGCAGTTATATTAAGGAAATGCTATATAATCAGGTACAGATGTAAAGATGAACAAATACATTTCAAATTGTGAGATCCGTTATAAGAGTTCTGGATTAATCATAAAATTAAACATAATTGGGAATAAAACAATGAAAATAATAATAATAATAATGAGTAAGACATTAAGTAAATTAATATATGTACAGAGCGGGCTGCTGACGGCACGGTGTCCAAGAAAAGAAGTCACTCCAGGCTGTCAGCAATGCTTTTAGCAACGGTAGTGCAGTCTCTAATGCGGCTGAGCGCATATTTGTTCTTAATTGTGTTCTTAAACCAAGCCGGCATATTGATTGCAGCTGGTCTTTTTAAATGGGAATTCGCTGTGTGAGGGCAATCAAACACATAGTGATCTGGATCACCAGTACTCCCACAAATACATTGGTCACTGTCTCTTAGGCGAAATCTGTGAAGATACGACATATATGGGCCATGCCCTGTCAGATACTGTGTAAGGTGCGAGGAGCTGCTATTTAAATTCTGGTTAACTTCTGATTGGAAATTATACAGTCTTCTGCCTGTGGTGCTTGTCTCCCAGTAGTTTTGCCACTGCTTCATTAGTTCACATTTGAGTGTAGTTTTCAGATATGAGTGCGGAAGGGGCACAACAATGCTACTCACATGGGGTTCATTGACTGCGCCTTTCGCAATCATATCCGCTGCTTCATTTCCTTTAATCCCCGTATGGGCTGGAACCCATTGAACCTCGGGCCTCAGACTTGCAGGACTCGAAATTAATAGTTTTTGTATGTCTATGACAATTGGATGCCTACTTCGACGGCCCTGGATGGCCTGTAAGCTTGACATTGAGTCTGTGTAAATTACTTTATACCCGCCATTATTAGCAATAAAGTCCAGAGCTGCCTTTAGGGTTGTAAGTTCTGCTTGAAACACTGAGTTGCTGGGGTGAAGCTTCTTAGCCCAGGAATGAATTATGTAGTCACCCTCCATTGCACACCAGGCACTGCCAGTCCCAAGTTCTCCTTTGGAGCCATCAGTATATACGGCTAAGGATTGTAATGCACTTGGAGGATTACAGTTTGTTTCTATATCGAAGTCTGCAGGGTGGTAAAGAGAGTGGGCAATGTGATTCTCGTAGTCCGAGGATACATAAGTCTTACTCCAAATAGTAATGTCTTGTTTTAGTCTAATCACTCTCACCGCAACACTCTCGCTCTGTACTATCAAGTGCAGGGACGGTAGCCCAGCCAATACATTTAATGCAGTAGTAGAAGAGGTACGGAATCCTCTGCAGATGCCCAGAAGAAATGGTCTTTGCGCGGAGTTCAATGCATGTTGCATTTTAATCGTGACATTGACGCCCCATATGGAAACACCATGAAGAGCTATGCGCTCAGCGACTGTGGCAAAGAACCTCTATGTAAAGAAGGAAAGGCTCCATAGACGTAATGTAAACCACTTTGTCTGCAACGCCGCTATAAGGAAAAGGGAACATTCGCCAAGGGATTTGCCGACGGAATCTGTTGGCGAGAATTTCCCCTCTGTGATGTGCCAGTTCTTTGGTACCTAGCCGACATTTTCCCCCTCCGAGACGTGTATAGGATATTGAGGAACACGGGTTAAGATGAATCGTTCTTTGACTTGTCGCGATAATTTAAACTCGGAAATGATGAAATATTAGGTGAAGTTTCACTTTCACTGGCTGTTGAACTTCCATTGTCCATATCGCTACTTGAAACCAAAGAACCTATTCTTTGTTTAAACTCTTGCTAAACGTAACGGTCGAACCTGTCCAAACCAACTTCGACTTTCAGCTTCGAGCTTTGTCTGCTTCTGAGAAGTTTTCCTTCTTAACAGTACATATTCTTTGACTGTGGCATACCATATTTTGAGCATCTGTGAAGAGACACCCCAGCTAGTAGCAGCTGTTCTCCACATTGTATTAGACAAATTATGCAGCCTTTCTTTAAAATCCTTGATGTGAGGGAGCCAGGAGAATCTGTTGTCTATAATCACACCCAAGTAGCGAAAATGTCTCACGAATTGTATGTTTCTGCCATGAAGGTTTACACACGGGGTACGCTCGTGCCTTTTTTTCGGGCTAATCAACATTCCTTTTGTTTTTGTTCTTGAAATTGTGAGCTTATGTTCACTGGCCCAGCGGACTATTTTGTCTAGCGCTTTTTGGGAATTTACCTCGTAACTTTTACGGCTGTGACCGTTTGAAATTAGCAAGAAGTCGTCAGCATACGCTATTATTTCTGATGTTTCATCATCATCTGATGTTTCATCATCATCAGTTTGCAAGACTGGCGACTTCAACCATTTTAACTTTGAATGCGCACATATCCAGGAAATCTGTTTTGAGAAATCAATTTTGAAAGCCAGATTCAGACGCCAAAAGTGTGCCCCCCTGAAAAAAAATGTTAATACATTAACTAACCTGGAAACGCTAGAGAAATAAGCAGCCATCTAAGTAGGGATGAAGGCTTTATGTAAATGTATGTGCATATAAGATACGCGGAGAATCATAAGGGAATCTCTATCTCAGGGTTAGTAGCAATTAAGAAAACGCAGCACTTTTAAAGCCTCTCGATTTCGTTTTCTTTAAAATCATGATCAAGACATAATACAAACACAACATCCACAGCTCCCTAACTGCAGAAAATATGTCAGTAACATCACACGTTTTCTAAGCGCCTTCTTTTGAAGTTTTTGTATTAGCAACAAAATATAATTAAATTAAAGATTAAACCATAATAAATAGTAAATAATTCAAATCACACACG